>CAKAKR010033326.1:0-38711 GCA_916700685.1 Adelosebastes latens
CATGGCTCTCAACATGGTGACGGCTGAGCCGGCGGCTCACAGCTAACGGTGCTAACAGCAGAACGTATATTGCCAAGAAGTGAAAGTCAATTGTTCGTTCCATTGCAACATCAGCGCCCAGCATCAAAGCTATGCTTCCGCCATTTTGGACTAAAAGCGACTACCAGACGCTAGTAAAACGTCCGCCTACAAAAGTAACACAAAATAATTTCTATTCTTTTGTCATATTTTACTGAAATGGCCTGTATTGAACAATAAAATATTCTAAATATAATAAACGTTTTCAGTCCAAAATGGCGGCAGTGGCTGTTGTCAAAAAAACATCGGAGTTTCGTCTCTTTGCTTCTATACTTCTTTGCTAACAGCGCTAAAAGTAAAAAACAACAGCAAAAGTGCTGACAGAGCTAACAGTGTTGACCTGAGAGGGAACCGAAGGGTGGGTGCTACGCTTCCACACCTGCTACAGCGTTATCAGCTGTAACCGCCATATGAGCGCAGTGCAGAGCAGTGGCCGTGAGCTAGCCAGTGGGGCACGAAACAAAGCGAGGAGAAACTCAGATTACAACACACACAGAGGGAGAGTGACTTCATTCTCTGCTCAGGTAGACATTACTCCTCCATATCTTTACATAGCAAACAGTTGTTTGCTGCTATATTAATGCTCTGGGTATCGTATAGAGCACCATTAACAGCAAACATCAGCAACTGTGATTTAATACAGCAATAGGAGCAGATTGGACAATAGAGAGGTGTCCTTCTAAAATGTTGTGAAACACAGACGTATAAAAGCAGTGGAAATTAGAAACAAAGCCTGTCCCCTCTAATAATAGCCTGTGCTCTCTGCAGTTGAGCTAAATCAACCACCATTTGAACATTTATGATACATAATTAACGGAGTGGCCAGTCACTGTTTAGTAACTCTGGTGCATCATGGCATTTTATTGCTGCTTCCCACCTAAAATGAAATGTTGTATAAATTAATTAATTTCTCTCCTCTGTCCAACCACACACACACACACACACACACACATTGTGCAGTGGGTTTTCAGCCACTTTCTGTTGGAGTGGAAATTGAGTGGAATTCAAATGAGAAGCGGCAGATGCAAATCTAGTCTTAATGTCATTATTTATGCAAAAAAAAAAATAAATAACAGTTTCAATCAGTCATTATCACATAGCATTTTTATCGATGCACCAAGCAAAGAATATTTCATGATATTTACAATAACTTTTGGTATTCTTATTTGGTATTATTTTGCAAATTAAAAAAACCCCAACTAATAATAGAAAAAAACAGACTGAGGAAAATGTAATTAATGAGACTGACCACCAGTACGGGTCAGGATAGACACAAAGATGTACAAAGCTCACTAGATATCACTGACATTATAAGACTATAAGACAAGATTTTTGCATTTACCTCCATACACCCACATATATTAGGCACTAATAGAATACTTTAAGAAAGAAACTTAAAAAAT
Organism: Adelosebastes latens; assembly: GCA_916700685.1. Classification (NCBI taxonomy): domain Eukaryota; kingdom Metazoa; phylum Chordata; class Actinopteri; order Perciformes; family Sebastidae; genus Adelosebastes; species Adelosebastes latens. Next base: position 1,482 of record CAKAKR010033326.1, read on the forward strand.
TAAATATGCATAAGGAAAGCAAGCTGCAGGGAAATAGATACGCTTCATCTGGATTTGCACCTGCACCTTTTCAGTGGGACTGTTTGCTTAAAATGACAGGCTTTTCAATTTGATGAAATGATTGTGCACACCTGATCTCTGCCACTCAAAGCAGAGATCAGGTGTGCACTGAACCATTTACATACTTAAACCATGAAGTTGTTCCTTTGAAAAACAAGATGCACCAAATGGGGCTTCAATGTGGTAAAAAAACAAAAACAGCCTGAAATCTGCCCAAGTGAACTCTTATGATATTCCTAACTGATCGATAAATGGCTGATACAATACTGTATTCTTGTAAATATATAGGCTACACAACAATACAATATGTTAGTATCTCAGTACATATTGTCTCACATGGGAAGAAAATGGTTAATTTAGAAACGATCAATTGTTCACAATATTGTAGGCTGTGACATGCAGGTTATGCCGAACTTACACCAAACGACTTTTCAAGCGATTTCACTATCGCAGACATATTTTCCAATGTCGGAATAAAATCAGCAAGTGGGTAACATAATGCAGGAAATGCAAAGGCATAATGACAGAGGAAAATTATGATGCAGACATATATTCCTCAGACATATTAAAAAATTACAAAGAAAAACAAACGAAAGAAAGTGGAAATTACGTTTCCGACGTCGTCGCCTACGCCTACGATGTGTCCTCCTATTGGCTGAAAATGCACCGGTATGTTTACGTACTGTCTTGTTTTATTCTGTTATCTACATAGCCCATAGACATCTATAAGGTACGTTGTTCAGCACCGCAAAAGCCCCCACATCATCTGCCGCCATTTTCACATGTTTGAATAGTGGTCGTGGTCCCACCCCTTCCGCTACGTAGCCAAGATGGCGACAATTGAGTGTGAAAAGTGTCCAGCGTACCACACTCAACGATTTGACCGTTTTGAGTACAACATCCGGGTACTTCGAGTGCACTGCATTTTGCCATACTTCACAGTGTGAAAGCACTTATGCACTCAAAATAGTAAGTGTAAGTACAGAAGTACGCGGATTGGAACACACTGATACTGTACAGTTAGCTCGTAGGTCAATAGCAAACATTCCAGTAGCTAATGTTAGCTTGCAAGTAGCCCCATTCCGGGCAGTGGTTAGCTAGCTAGCTAGCTTCAAATACACAACAAAATTTGAGGAAATTACTCATTTAACTTGTATATATCACTGCAGCAAATGTTGAACATTGGTGAGGTCACCAAACTAAACTAAAAGTATTAGTTTTGTCACCTTAACAGTCGGGTAGATGTCACTCAATGGCAGTGTGCTGTACATATGCACACACTGAGAAGAGGTCTAATCAGCCACAGTAATTGGACACACCTGTGTGGGTGTACCAGGAATGTGTAGGGACTTTAGAGCTGCATACTCACACAGGTGTTCTCACTTATTCTGGCTGATTAGACCTCTGATAAGGCTGCAGATATGTGGAGCTATGCAGGAGATTATGTGAGGTCACTAACAAGAAACCTACAGTAAATTTGCATGTTGCAGTAACAGGTGCAATAAAACTAGCAGGATGGTTAATGAGATGTCAATCAATCATGGTCTGGTCTAGAGGTCTAATCAAGCAAAAAGAATTCAAAGTGCAGGTGAACCACGAGTGCTTTTCCACCGCGGACATACATCTCTGTGTTCAGAGCAGTATGCAGGCAGGCCTGCATGGGTTGTAGCTTCTGTGGTAGTGGGCCAATCACACGTCGAATTAAATCGAAGAACGCTTGCGGTGATTGGCCGCGAGCAAAACCATACAAATAAGTATTTTAATCTAGCTCTGGGCACAAAAAGGATCGATTGCAGGTATTGATACTGGTCATAACAAGAAAAGCACAGGTTTAAAAAATAACTCTAACGATGCCTCAGTTCCATTCAAGTGTCTCTGTAAACCACGGAAGTAATTGGAATGCAGCCATTATTAATGTTATTAATTGCGCCTGTGCTTTCCCTGCTGTGAAATGTCAAAATGTCTGCTGTGAAGAAGATCTATCGAGGTTATGCATCTATGTCACTTTTCGATGTGATACCAACCCCCTCAGCATGGCTGAGTGGCCAAATTAACCAGCAGGTGGTTGCTAAGAATGGATAAAGCTGATATCAGAAGAAAAACTAATATTTTTGAAAAAGTAAAAGCCATTAGTGTATAGTCAGGAATATTGCCAGAAACTGAGGCTCCTAACATCGCTGTAAAGTGTATATATGCTGTATATGTAGCTAAATATCAGGCTAAACAAAGCCTGAAAACATGGATGCTTGGTCCCATTTTAAAGCAGGATTTGTCAGCTTAATTAAAATCACAACGACATCAAAGACTCCTATGGTGACAGGTTTTTAAAAGGTATTTAGAATTCATTACATGTTTCATTGAACAGTGTGCTCGGTTAGTTCAACTTGCTTTTGCATCTTATTCTTTCTAGTCTTCAGCAGTCTGTGACAACTTGTAGTCATTTGCAAAACAAATGTATGCCATTTCAACAGTGCTTTCAACGGTTTGTTAACCTGGAACCGGTTCTAGGTTATGGGGCCCAGAACGAGGTGCAATCAAGCACACATAGCAGGGGAGACACCAGAATACCTCTCTTACTGATGCGAGAAAAAAGAAGGTGCACGACTGATGAAAATATTGCCACTCCGTTGCTACAAAGATCCACCGTGCACGCTTTGTGTAGTGTGTAAAATACCATAAAATCCTCTGTTTCATCAGCTGCCAAGGATGAAAATCTATTGGCAGTGTGCTGCATGAGCTTTGACAAGTTTGGCCATCTAGAAGAGATGTGTGGTGATTATCTGGATAGGGCTACTCTGTCTGTCTGGCTGCCCCCGATACAGCCATGATGCCAGAAATATTCGCCTCTGGCTCCCTGGTCTGAAATGGCCTCGAAAAACTGACTTTTGTAACTGCTGCTGCACAGTAGTGACATTAGACAACTTGTAGCACACAGTCAATAAATTATTTAAACCACCCTTGTAAAGAAGCAGCCTGGGTTTCCACATTTCCAAGTAAGACGGAAACTACAATCATCTTGGTGGGGATGATGATGGTGGCATGTGTTTGTGTTTCTCAGTGTGTCTGTGGGAGTGTGTGCCTGTGAAATGGGCATGCATACAAGTGAACGAGACATATCAAGATATGTAATATGACATAATGTCTCCCCTGCTCGAACCCCCAGCTGCTCGCCCACATGCCACAGATCCTGCACCATGTCTAAACAGATGCTCTATCAATAATGCTTGCTCCAGTGCCACACACCTCCCTGGTGGCCAAATTGGGAAGAGGAGAGTGGATGCGAGAGAGAGAGAGAGAGAGAGATAGAGAGAGGGAATGAGTGAAAGAGTCACTGTTTGGAGGGAGGACAACAGGGAAAGGAGAATGGGCGAGAACCCAGAAGCTAGAGTGACTACTGGGAGACGGATTGGCCACGCCAGAAGAAGCGAAAAGACCAGTGGACCTGGGGATGAAGGGTTCTCCTTGTCCCATCTGCTCCAACGAAGGACAGGAAAAAGAAAATTTTACATCATCTGGGCCTACTTGTTCAAGTCCTCAAATATTGTGATCTGGCCTTATTGTGCACATAGATGGGAAGGAGAAACACAGGTAAATAGAAAGGGGGAAAAAGAAAGAAAAAGAGCTTTGCTGTAAGAGATCCTTCCGTCTATTCACTAATCACGATATTTTGCCGTATCCTGTGCTTTTTTAAAGTAAGCTTTAAGTGGTATCAAGCGGAGAGGATTCATATTCAGTCCTTTACAACTCGAGTGCTGGTGTCCATTACTCACACTCGCCCTAAAATAGCTATCTGATTAAAGACTCAGTCTCTCTCTACACTAAGGGTGCTTTCACACCTAACCTGTTTGGTTCGGTTAAAACAAACTCAGCTCTGTTTGCCCGGTTAGTATTTTTTGTTTGGGCTGGTGTGTCAAACCCTGGTGCGGACCAAACAACCGAACTAAGACCGCCTGAAAAGGTGCCATGTATATAAGCACGTCAGCATGGGTTTTTTCCCTGATTAATAGGTCAAAAGCTATTAAAACTGCTGTGCTTGTATCCAACTCGGTGTACTTTATCACTTCATTAACTCCGTTAAAAAGTGTTTGACAGAGATCAAACAGTACGACAACCATGCGTGTCTCTGAGCGCTCCCAAACGTTTGCACTTTGCCTTCGCACCGGTCATCTAGAAGCGTTCAAGTGTTGCATTAACTTCTCTCAGTCATTGGAATTTAATTTCCCCACGTGGGTCCTGATGATGCGCTAATGATGATTATTTTTTGATGATAATTTTGATGATAATTTTTTTACCCTTGGTCCGGACCAAATGAACCAAACTATAGATGTGAAAGCACCCTAACATATACTGTACATATACACCCACAAACGAACACACCAACTCCCACCAGCTCTGGCGTTCAGATTGATTGATATCTCTTTGCTTTTCATAGAGTATGTTGTATACTTCAGTGCTGTGAACTCTACTTTGGGCTTTCACCCTGCACATGTGAACACAGTACAAGCGGTTCAATGAGTTTATTTTATTCTGACCCCTGAAAAGTGAAGACGGCATGTGGTGGTCAGCAGTCTTGTGCAGCTGTTCAGTTTTCACCAAGAAAAACAAGCAACATTTTTTTTTTTTTTTTTTGGCGCTTTGATATATTGCCTTTGATATTGTTACATTGCTTTTTTTTATATTGGGAAAAAAAGGAAAGTGAAGCTTTAAAAGCCTCTAATCAACTTTTCCCTCAATAAACTGATAAATGTTTCTAAACTATTCATGTTCCTGACATGAAACTGTATTGATAGGAACACAGGAAAGCAATGAAATCTAATTGTTTGGGTTTCGATTACTCTTCCCAAACAACAAGCCGCGAATAACACAAGAATAGTATCGCAGAAGCAGATGGAATGGTAAACAACAATAATGAATATATTTTTTTCTTTTCACAGTCCCTTTGGGGCTGTGAGGCTGGTGAAGACAGGGTCCTGAATGAATTCTGTAGGTAGGAACGACATTTTAACATACCCATCAGGCATCTCCATGCGTGTGTGTGTGTCTAAACACCATCAACGAAACCGTACCACATTAGGTTTACGTATTAGTTCTTGCATGAGCAACAAAACACATCAATGCTCCTTCTGCACCACCCCTGTTGTCATCATCCATCATAATCTAGCCCTGCCTTCCACTAGCTGTCAAAACTGCTCTGGACAATTCACTTAGACAGTGTCAGCTGAACTGTAATATTTTACCAGCCACTATAATGAGGACTGGCCTCCAGACTCATGGAAACAAACACATGGCTCCCTGCTCACGCCTTGGTGGTTGTATCCATGACTTTGCCACAGTCATTCCAATTTTCCTGTTGCTGGAGGCAATACTGCGATCCTAGTATGGTCAGCCTTTGCCAGCTGGGAACCCAACCTGTCAGCCCATGCAATATTGTCCTTTGTCTGAGCTCTTACATTATCTCTATTGCTACCGTGAGCTTTCCCGAGGACTGAATAATCCTTCTGTGGTTGTCTCTAGCTTTCATTAGATAGGTTATACATGTATTCTAAGACACAAACGTTACAACCAGACCCACAGTAATTAAGTCTGTTGCTTTTGGGAAGCAACTGATGTTTATGTTTCATTTTTGATTAATTGATTTATTCAAGACTCATCACAAGTTTTCCAAGGCGTTGTAAAATGGATTGTTTTGCCAAAACAGCAGTCCAAAACCCAGAACTATTCAATCTACAATGATGCAAAACAGGCAATAGCAGCAAAACCTCATATTTGTGAGGCTTGAAAAGGCACATTTTTTTGTCATTTTGTTCTAAAAAAATTAAAAACAATGAATCAGTTAACAAAACAATTCACTGTATCCTCATTCAATGGTTCGTATGATATCTTATGAAAAGTTATTCCTCATTTTTCGTGCATATTCCTACTAATGTCCAGCAACACTTGTAAATATCCACTCAACTTAACATGCATATCGTCTTTTCAAAATAACTTCCGTTTTTACAAGAAACACCTTGCTTAGATTTAGGAAAAGATTGTGGTTTGGGCTAAAATAAATACACTTGAAGTACCTGGTTAGGTTTAGGCAACAAAACTAGTTAGTTAGGTTTAGGAAAACATCGAAGTTTGGGTTAAAAATAAATTTGGAAGTGGCGTTACTTAAGTACGGAAGTTATGTGACAAATAAGTCAACATTTGGGTTAAAATTACTACAGAAGTGGCGTTACTTAAGTACGGAAGTTACGTGACAAATACGTCAACGTTTGGGTTAAAATAACTACGATAGTGGCGTTACTTAAGTACGCAAGTTACGTGACAAATAAGTCAACATTTGAGTTAAAATAATGCGAAAGTGGCATAACTTAAGTACGGAAGATACGTGACAAATAAATCAACGTTGCCTTCTGGTTTCACACGGGGTACGAACTGCGGCCTCCTGGGCCAAAGTCTGGTGTTTTTTGAACAACCCATCCACCCCAACATCCTGCTTACATGGCTCTTGATTCCTGGTTCGCAATTACGTGGATTACATAGAAATTTAATTTGCGGGATATATCCAAATTACAGTGCATTACTTTTCACAGGTATAGCTACGAACGGTGTATGAGAACAGCCTGAAAAATTACATATATTATCTGTCAGTGGGAAAATCAGCCCCGCTTTGCTCCTTCACTCAAGTCATCCCAAATAAATCTAAACCGGAATGACATTATAATTGACTGTATAATAAGTGTATAACATTGCTGTATCCACTCTGGCATAAGTAAGTTCTTCCATAACCGCATATGTGTGGGAGTGTTGTTGGTGTGTGTGTGTGTGTGTGTGTGTGTGTGTGTGTGTGTTTGTCAGCGAGTCTGTGTGTCCTCAGTAAGCGCCACATCAACAACATTAACTTGGAGGACAAAGGAGGGCACAGAAACACAGCGAGCCACACGCGTCGAGAAAGTAACAGAAAATAGATGGAGTAGCAACACACACTATTTTAATTATCCTGTTGTCTAACCTGCCCTCCAATTACAAATAGGGATGTATAATAATCCATCTATTGATGCATGAAAGACAGGACAATAACACAGAAGCTGAACACAAGCAGGATAAGAAGTGGTTTGAAAAATGAGCTCAGAGAGGCTCAAACGGAGGTTAAGCTAACTAAAATAAACAGAATATTTCTAAGATGCAGCATCATTTTTAAGGTGTACCTGTACTGTATATTGGTGTAGACTATAAAATAGTTAAGAGGCAGCGTTTATCACTTCAAGATAAAATACATGATTACATTTATGATAGTGCAGTTAAACGATAAAGACACTGCAGTGTGCGCTGCATTCCACTGAGAGATGGGCATAATGAATATGCTCGGGCTAATTTATGCCGGCTAATTTGTCTACATTTGGTAAATCTTTTTAAGATTGATTTTCTCAGCGAATACAAACTCGGCTCAACATTAAGTAAACAGCAGCGAGGAGGTTCGCTTTTCACATTCCCCGCTTCTTTAAATTCAATGTGCTGCTGCGACAGTTCTCTTTCCATGCAGTAGTGTGTCATTTCAGGCAGATTTAATGTGTGGGGATTAACAGGCTGCGCTGCAGACACCTGCCATTTGTCTTCCTCCCGCTCATGAGAATGCTACTTTAACCTGAGTACCGCATGATTTTGCGTCTTATTGGAAGTGGCACTATGAAAGATGCCCATATAAAACACAATGAAAAAACTGCCACATACTAAGACTAATAGAGTCTGGTGGACAAAAAGGAAAGTAAATAGCCAATTTGGCATTCGGGGCTATATGCTGCACAGTGTGTGCATATAAAACACATACACATCTGTCGTATTTGTCCTCCCACATCTGAATTTTGCAGGTCTCTAACATTTTGTTCAGGTGTCTTGGATAGTTCTTTTTCCACGTCATGTTGTGCAAACTCTATACATTCAACCTCCCCTCGGCCGCGACGAGAGCTTACAGAAAGCAAAAGTACAGCGTGAAAGCATCCTCTCACTGCACAAAGAGAGTGATCGAGAGCTAGCAACACGTAATATCCACTGGTCAGATAAGCTCCAGAGGCACCGAGGACAGTTCTGGGCTGACTGCAGCAATGGATGCATCCGAGAGCCCAAAAAATCTTCATGTCAAAAATATTGGTTTGCATTGTTTGTTTGGAAAAAAGGATCAATACCTGTGCATGTTCTTCCATCCTAACAACCTTTTCTCCCTGGCTCATATTGGTTTGTCTACAGGCCTACCTGCTGCATGTCCATGTGTCCACATCAATAAAATCTCAATGACAGACATTCTGGGTGAATGGATGACCCAATATTCTTTTATGTTGGTTTGATTGTTATACTGCGCTCGCATCTAGGGATCGGTATCCACGCTGACCTTATCAAGCACATTGGTTAGTGCCCACAACATTACTGATTCACATTAAATACAGTTTCTTTGTCAATGTCACCATAACATTTCCGTTTCAGTTACATTTATTCAGTCACGGCAGGCTGCCAACTCGGTTTTTACTACCACAGCAATCCCCGGCCTCATCTTACCATACATAAAAATGATTCAACGCAGTGAAGAATACAGTAGAAATGTGGGAGAAAGTGAGCACTGGTGTCTGATCTGTTCTCTATTGGCAGATACCCTGCGTTAAAAAGCCGTTTTACACGAAGCACGGATAATCGTCCGCAAAATTTGCACAGAAATTTATTAAAAAACAGATTTTGTGGGTTCTTATGAATGCTTGCACACCCCTGCGGAACCTTTGTGCGGGGGAAAAAATATTCGGATGGACCTCAATTTCAGCTGATTTCCACCTACGGAAAGATATGTTTGACTGACAATAAAATCCTTTTTTCCAACTGATCACCGTCATTCTGCATAATAATAACAATTAATTGTGCTTCTGTTTGTTGCAGAGAGTTTGTATCTTGGAACAATGGGCATTTCTTTTCGGGGTAACGGTGTGTCGAAGAAATTCGCTTTTTCGGTCCAATGGGACATTTTTAGGACTATTGGGATTTCAAACAATGGGCCGCCCCCTTCTCAACACCCAATAATGTTCGACAAACACTACTACCTAAACAATCAAATAAAGGACAATATATGGCTTGAGATCGCCCAGTAGCTGGGATAAGATGAAGATGGTAATGTAGCTGATATGCACTTGCTAATGTTATATATTGGTCGCGGAACGGGGCTAGACACAACAGCTAGCGTTGGCATCAAATTTGTGGTCTGATTAGTTTATGTATTGTGTAGTTAACGTTTAGACATTCTCTGTGTTTTTGTTGTGTGAATCGGACACGGGTACTAGAAGGAAATTGGCGTCACTGACGAAAATGGAACACGGCAACGTGGATAATTTGCACCGGAACCATTGTGCATAGTTGTTAACAGCTTCAAGATTGGTGCATCCTTACTCAAAACCTTCCTCTCCTGGATCTGGATCTACCCTCTTTAACACCACACTGACAACTTTGTGTATTCAAACGCAGCCTCAGACTGCAGATATAAGATTCCACCACAAAGACAAAGTGATTATATTTAATCATCGTCTCTTGACTGCTTAACTATTCCCTCCTCGCGTCGGTTGGTATGCGAGTTCACACTCACCCATCCATCCATGAATACAAAGACATACAGTGAGGGGTGAATGTTTGGGGCAGAACGAAGACAGCGAAAGACTTAGCGGTCCTTCTCCATCCCTGCAGGCAGTAAAGAAGGCTGCGTGGCAGCTCCGTCTCCCAAGACAAGTTAATAAGATGGAGCAGTCCCTGGGGGCAACAGCCGGAGAGCATTATCACTTTGAAGGCAGCCAGAAAAACTGACACATACTAAGAAAGAACTCCCAAAAAGAAGCTATTAATTACCCCCTCTCACTAGCCACTGCTGCAAAAAGTTAATTTGACAATTTGGAAGACAGGGATTGTTTCGAAATAAGGGATTTTCCCTCCCACTCGGTTCAACGAATCTCCTGCAATTATTTTTTTTTGTGCAACTCTATTCATACATACTTCTCAATTTGCATTTATTTTTCACTATATCTCCCTCTCTTCTCCTCACACGCGTATGACGAGGCAACCCTCTCGGGTGTGAAACCGCGAGGAGGTGTGGGGCAACACGTTACATATCAGCAAGTGTGAACCACCCAAAGACCACTTCTACAGACATGTGGCGTGATGAATAAATCATGCGCATAAAAACCAAGGGGAGAGCAAGTTCCTCTCTTGAGGGCCCACATTCACTTAGAGCCGCTCGACTCAAACACAAGTATCTCCCCGCCATCTAAATGAGCCGCACATGGCCACGCTAAAGCAAATAAGAGCAAAGCTGTCACCTCGCTGAAGAAACATTGATCATTACACGATTTGTTCCCTTTTATTACAGCCATTGTAATTAAAAATAATTGAGTAGCGGGGTGGGCAGGTGCTCCCATCAACAATTTTTTTCACCAATTAGCACTACAATAATATTGCCCTGGATATTGCAGATGATATTATTAGCATTTTGATGGAACACAAGTGCCTGCATGCCTGCACGCCAGAGAACCGTTCTCAAGTGGAATCTTTTCACAGAGAACCACCGGGGGAAGAGTCACTTCTGGTTCGACAAAAAAACAGGCGCAGAAACAGAGGGAGAAGGCTTTATATTACGGTGCTGTAGAGCCATGTTAAAAACTCAAAGAAAGACCACCAGCAGTGCATGCAGAGCAGAATTTGGCCAGTTTCAACTGGCCACAAACATTACATTTTGAACTACACATCAGATGCCAGATACATTAAATTGGATTTTTAACCTGAGCAAAAATCAGCTAATCAACATCAAAAACACAATGATGAAAATGTGGATTCAAATCAGTTCAACTAAACATAAATAAATTTGGTCAACACAAATCTGACGAATGTGTTTCAACATCAGGGGTAAGACCCGCGGTTCTCATATAGCCGGCTCGTCTGTTGTCAGAGGCCTAACAAATTGGTTCTCCGATCACTTGGGAGCATGTGTGTGTAGCGTGTGATGGTTTTACCCCGCGCAGAAGAATCAGAATCAAATTTGAAGCATTGAATTTCTGTGATACATCTCACCAATTTCCTCTAAAGCATCCAAGCTGGATCTGAGCGTCTCTCTGTGACAAGGATTATCTCACGAATACCAGAGGGGGAAAGATAGCTGACAATTGTTCTGGGTTAAAATGACGTTTTCTTTTCTGTGCTTACTGGCGATGCAAAAGTGGGTGTAGAAGCTAATTTGCAATCTTGACCAGTGCTATGACCTTACACACTGATTGGACTGGTATTAATCAGCCCACAAGGTTAAATATGAAGAAACACCACAGAAGTAGTTTCAAGGTTTTAGCAATTCCATGGAATTATTGTATATGTTGTGTAAATGGGTCCAAACTATGGCTATTTTACAACTACTTCGTCCCAGCTGGAGATGAAAAAATGTTTACAATAAAAAAAAAAAAACAATCATCAACCTTTTAAATTTTCAACATATCCTTAAACAACAGTTCGCATGATATCTTACTAAAAGTAATTTTTATGCGTTTTCCTACGAATATCCAGCAACACGTGTCACTTTTTCGCTTGTCATTTGCATACAGTCTTGAGAATAAACTTCCGTCTTCACAGAAAAACAACTTGATTAGGTTTAAGCATAAATATATACAGGTAAAAATAGTCTTACTAGAGCTCGATTCCTTTAAAGGACACACAAAGACAAATTAACTGTACTCTACCAATTTGTCTTCTTTTGTGTCATTATTAATACTATGATTTGGCAAAAAAAAATACATTGCCTAACATTCATGCCAATATGCCATTTCAAAATTGCACTGAATTACCTGTGTGTAAGAGAGAAGGACAGACAGAGAGGGAAAAAAGGAGAGAAATGGAGTGGGGGAGTGTCAGAGACAAAGACAGAGAGACAGACATAGAGAGGGAGACTGAGACAGAGAGATCAGAGAGCTGGGGACAGGAGAACAGCGGACGATAAATGAATTCCCAAGAGAAAAAGGAGGGACACGGAGAAATTACAGAACAAAAAGGAGAAGACAGAAATGACATTTCTTAAGGGACTGCTGTGTGGCATTTGTAGGGAAGAAAAATGAAATGTGAGGACCAGAGAGAGATGGAAGGCGGGAGAGGGCATGGGGAGAATGGAATGAGTAAGAGCAAGAAACAAAAGAGAAAGTGTGTGAGAGGTAAGACTAATTTATGAGAAATGAGGCAGGAGTCGGTGAGGCTGTCTGCTGCTGCCGTCTGATGGATTGGGTGGGGGTGGAGGTGGTGGGGGGTGGGTTTTTGCAGGTTGGTGGACAGAGAAGAACCTGTGATATGGATCCTTTGATGCAGCATTTCAAAAAAAGTGAACTCTCCAGAAATGGGACATGAAAATAAAACAAAAAGCATCACTTCTCTTTGGAGGAGAATCTCCCTGGCAGGTAAGGTAGAGCAGACAGAAGCAAAGGTGAGAAAGAGACTGGGTAGGCAACAAAGAGAGAGAAGCTAGAGGAAAAAAAAAGAAACGTGTGAAGTGAGAGAGACTGCAGCGAGGAAAGAGATGACGGAGATAACGGGAGATGAGAGACAGCTGCCTTTGACGCAACTGCTCTTCAACTGTGGCAGTTTGGAAAGAGGGGTGTGCACGTGTGGATGTATATGTGTGTGTGTGCGTGCACACACACATGCATACACGTGTGCAACCCTCTGAAGTGTATGCAAGTATCTGTTATAATGAAGTTCACATAAGCGTGAAAGGCGGGATTGGCGATAAGGCAGCTGCTCATTTGTAGTGCGCGAGGAGTTGGTTCCCACATGTACACAAACACAGAGAGACACAATCGCTCACACACAGGCAGACAGAAAAGCTGCCTCTGGAGGTATCGAGAAACACTCGGGGCCTACAAAATATTCAAGGCTCTCCTCCAGACAGAATCCCCTCCCAAAGCTTGCTGACAGAGGAGCGCAGTGAACCCTCCTCTTTCAAACAAGTCTTTATTCACCCTAGTCTTACAGAGCGCTCGCACCGTATCAAAGCCGGGACACACGCTGCTGTGTGAAGTGCCATCAACGTACATGGCGACGCACACCTTCTCCTCCTCCTCGCACACTCGCTCGCGTTCTCTTTATGTCTCTCTTTCTCGCGCGCACAACTTTGAGAGAACAGAGCGGGGAAGCAGAGAAGAGGGGCTGGCAGCGGCGATGAAAGACAGTGATGAAGGTGCAGCGGTAAAACACACTGTAGACGCCATCTATCTACTGATGGAGAGGGAACACATCAGACAGACACGCTGTCTTTTTAAGTTCAGTCTCTGTCAGCAGGAGCCCAATAAAGATCAGGCCCAAAAGCGCACATTTACACGACCATGTGGGTTCATACATGAACGAACACAAACAAACACATACAACCCTTTCTCTCCAATTACACTGCCAATTCCATGGAGGCAAAAATCCAAATAAAGACAACTGGGCACCAGGCTTATTAATCATGTCATCATCCCACATGCACTATTGCACTATTGGTGGGCTGCCATGTCATGGGTCTCTTAGAGCTGTGAGGTTTTTGCTGGGGAAAGCTGCATTAGCCAAAAATATAAGCCTAATGATGTCAGATTTCATCCCTGACCCCTATAATTTCACAAATACAGATTTATTGCAGATCATTATGCATTATGCTTGTGCGTATCCAATGATAATGTGGTGTTTGCTTGTAGGGCTGTGTATTGGCAAGAATTTGGCATTACGATATGAATCATGATACAGGAGTTACGATTCAATATATTGCGATTTTTTTTTATCAAATTTTTGGAAAACTGTCATAAAGAACACACCGCCATATGCATGAAATTTGAGTTTGAACAAGTTAACTTTTTTATGCAAACAGTAGGATCTCCATTTGCATTTATCACAGTCAGTGGGCAACCTCCGTTTCTGGAAAGTGAAGCCAATGCAGAAGTGCCTTAAACTTGCATTCTTTCTAATAGCCAGCAGGGGGCGACTCCACTGGTCGCAAAGAGTAGTCTGATTGTACAGAAGTCTATGAGAAAATGACCCTACTTCTCACTTGATTTATTACCTTAGTAAACATTGTAAACATGAGTTTATGGTCTCAATCGCTAGTATCAATTCTTCTTCCATTCAGCATGATGTTCATTTAGTAAATTATGGTCCCATTTAGAGTCAAATAGATGATAAAGCAGGATATGCTTTAGGGCACGGCTACCTTGTGATTGACAGGTCGCTACCACAGCGTTGTCCAGTCTTGGAGCTGTCGGTGCTTTCGTCTTAGAACTTTAAAGGGACGGAATGTATGTTTTTATCTGTTTTTTTATTGCCAATGTGTGACCTAAAAAATGAGACCGTCCACAACTTTCTGGGTTTCCTCTATCAGCCTGCTTTTAATGTGAAAATGCGGGACGTTTTTTTCCAGGAAAATCCAAAGGATGTGACGTCATGCGCACTCGCGAGTGCCTTTATTTTTAGTTCCGCTTACAGGAATAACAGTTTGCAACCATAGCTAACGTTCGGTTTGAAATGGAGTCCACTAACGCCAACGACCATCCCCCACCACAACTGAGACTTCGAGCAACACGTACGCTGACTGTAGTCGACTTAACGGCCACAGGTGTCACTGTTAAAAAGCAATTTCTGATTCTTCCATAAAGTCCCTTTAACCCTTTCATAGTGTGTTTTGAGTTAATTTTAACATTTTGGTCACCTAAAAATGTCTTATTCAGCATTCGGTTGTACTTAGCACCACCCTCTTGTGTCACATCTGGTTGTAAAAAACCAAGATGGCAACGGGCAAAAAACAAGATGACGACTGCCAAAAACCAAGAAAAACCAAGATGGCAACGGGCAAAAACCAAGATGGCAACGGGCAAAAACCAAGATGGCGACGACCAAAAACCAAGATGCTGATGGGCAAAAACCAAGATGACGACGACCAAAAACCAAGATGACAACGGCCAAAAACCAAGATGACAACGGCCAAAAACACAGTAAAACCAAGATGGTGACGGGAAAAAACCAAGATGGCGATGGCCATAAACCAAGATCACGATGGCCAAAAAACAAAATGATAAAGGCCATAAACCAACATGACAAAGGCCAAAAACCAAGATGGCGACAGCCAAATACCAAGATGGCGACGGCCAAAACCCAAGATGATGATGGCAGTCACATCACGGTGACTACGTCCACTTCTTATGTACATTCTATGATCACAGTCCCTGTAACATCCAACATCATAGCACTACTTTTTGTGCAATCTGAGCCACTGCCTACCAACAATCTTAAGATGTAAACTATTAATTAAAAATCAATAGTGTTTTTGAGAATCGATGCAGTATCACAAAACATAATATTGCGATACTAATGTGCATTGATATTTTCTTACAGCCCTATTTGCCTGTTTGTTTGTGTATAAGTATGTGCATAGTGGCCAATGTCGTATAAAGAGGGTGGCTGGCTGAGGGCTTGTTCTCCGTGGGACTCTACAGTGGGGCAAGCCACTTAATACTGGGAATGGGCCCCTAGGCAGCCACCCATTTTATATTGCATTGTACTAACACACATTCGCACACACATACACACTCCCTTGCATAAATAAAAACACACAGCGCACCTACACCGAAGCGCACAGTTAAACACAGAAAGACCGACTTGGAACCTGTCAAGTGCGAACAAACTGATGACAAGACGGCGACAGATGGATTCACTGAGGAGAGACGAGCCACGCATTCAACTCAATTAGCAACGTGCTGCCGCATGACGCCGATGGGATATGGGATCTTACCATGACTGGCAACCTGTCAATCGCGGCAACAGAGCCGCAAAAAACAAGCATCACGCAAGACGCAATGAATTAAATTTAATAAACCAATAAATTCATTAATTTATGAATAAATGGTATAAACCCGTGGAGTGGCAGCTCTGCATCGAAAAACAGGGCATAATGTGACCAGGGAGCCTAAATATCCCCAGGCGCACACACACAAAGAAGAAACTGGCAGCGGGGAAAGAAGAGGAGGAGGAGGAGGAGGAAGCAGTGGCGAGAGACAGAAAGGAGAGAGAAGAGAGAGAACAATGGCTGCTCCCCTCTTCCTCTCTCGCTCACTCTCTCTTCACGAGCTCTGTTCATACATTATCCTGCCATGGTACCTAATGAGCCAGGCATCTCCACCCTGACACTTACGCTTGGCTAGGCAACCCTTATTACAGTGTTGAGGCGCACTCACTCACACACACACACACACCTACACACACACACACACACACACTCTCAGGACTGACCATCACAGGTCATCACAGCAGCTGTGTGATGGGGGGAGCTTAAAAACATCAGGAGCTCGCCATATTCAAATGCATCCTCGGGAATATGCATATCGGAAAAAAATCATCACATAATGGATAAGTATGTAAAAGTATACAGTATACATGACCAAAACATGGAGAGGGTTTGAGTATTTCTTTATAAATTGTATCATATATGTTGTATTTTAGTGTATTTTCATCAAATTTATAGTTACAGTTGTAGTACAGTCTAGTAGAATACATTCAATTGCATCATTGTCTGTGAGATATTGGTTTTAATAGTGATATTGCCTTTGAAATTAAGATTTTATACGAGGTAAGGGAAAAAATCTTATTTTTTTATTGCTTCTCCATTGTAATCTCCATGGTAATATAGTTTAGTTTACTTATAACTTATATTCCTTATCTTCTTACCATTCAAATGAGACCACATATATGAATATAAGCCGTATGGTTGAAGAACAGAGTTAATTATGAGTTATTTTAGACGTTTTTTACGAGGAATAGGGCTAGGGAGCAGGAGGTTAAGTGTGTTTGTAGGTCAGTTTCAGATGTGTCAAGTTCCTAGTATATACAAATAAATGAAGCAGCCTGAAGGCTGCTGGGTAATATGGGGATAGACACCATGTGCTCCTTCTGAGTCCTCGGTTATTACTGATGCTTCATTGTTCATGACGGCACACAAAATAGCTCTTTTTGCTGCTTTTCACGGATACACACTGAAGAAAAAAAAAAGTCTATCTTGTCTGGCAACATACCAGTCGGTGCCAGGATGTACCCTGCAGTGCTATGATTGTTTTGGCTGCTTCTGTATACTTCAAAAGAGCCTCCCACAACTGTTTAAGTGGTAAACCAGCGGGGGTGTGGGAGGCCAATCAGCTGCAAGTACAGTACAGTAGGGGATACGCGGTAAAAGTTGGTCAAACAAACATCAGACGTCACGACAGCATGCCGGTACAGAGTGGAGGCGGGAGAATCGCTTTGAAATGGGGGATGACTGGCAACGCTTAGAATGACATAAGACACTCAGTTTGACCCTCAAAGCACAAAGAATGCACAAAGAAATGTAAGAAAGAAGGCAGAGATTGTTCTTTTTCCTTTTAATCTAAGATAAAATGCCTGGACCGGAGGTGATGTAATCTCACTCAGTTTGCAATCTTTCTGTGAGAAGTGATTGCAGCGGCTCAACAGCTGATTGTGATTTACAGCCGTGTGGGTTGGTGTATTTCTGACCACCGATACACTTAAGAGGGACAGTAAACTTCAAAGCAGTTGAGCTGAGGCTTGATAGTTTTACGTCGTACTCTTTTATTGGAACTTGATAGATCATATTGAAGTTATATTGAAGCTGGTTCCTTTAAAAAAATAATGTACGAGGGGTTAGGTGTAAATAGAAGCAGGAGAAATAATTGTTTTTGTTTTTTTTCAGTGAAACACCAGTGACTGGTTTTAAATGCCATATATGAATCTCCTATGCCTCTAAAGTAGGGCTTGGCGATATGGCTAAAATCTTCTATCCCGATATAGATCATTTCATATCGTGATAACGATATACTGTATATCACAATATAGCATGTTTTCTGCTAATTCAATGAATAAATAGTCGATATGAAATCACCAAATGGTAAAGCCTATTTTTGTATACTCCTGTGTGAATTAAATACTTGACAAATGAAAAGTATTTCCTCATTTAATTCAGAACTTTAGTGCAAAATGAACATAACAGTTTAAAGTGAAATTATACAGAAAAAATTAATACATATTTCCAGCTTTACACCGACTATGTTTACATGCACACAAGTACAAAGCAATCAGATTAAGACAATAGTTTGACTTAACTGAGTTTGATCAGATTGTCGGAGAAATGTGAGTTAGTATGCGCTTGTTATTATCAATTTAGACAATGTAACTGTGTATCACGAAATCTCAATATACGATTTCATCACGATACGATTCCATTGAAACACGATAAATTATCTTATTACACGGCTTTGTTGAGTGCTCAATTCTGATTGGTCAATCATGGCGTTCTACGGTCTGATGTTGGACTCTGGCGAACCGGTTTGGTGTCAAATTATTGATTTCTTAAGTAAGTAGCCGTGTAATAACAGTACATTATTTTTACCTTACATGTTGAATTATCCCCCAGCCCTACTCTTAAGTATATAAATCAGAGACTATCCATCATGAAACAATACTGAGATATATTATGGCATATCAGATTTTTGTATATCAGCATCAAGAACAGTTGACAAACATTGTTTCATGTTATAAAGGCGTTCAAAATGTAGATGTGGGTAGCGGGTTACGAACAGGTTTATTCAGACTCTCAGGATGTCAAGACTTGTTCCTGAAAATATGGAGCCCATTCCTGGACCGCATCATCAACACACACTATCCAAGAACTGATCTCAAATCACGCACAATAAATGTCAACCGATATAGCCCATTGTCTTTTTTTATTCAATTATTTTATTTATTTATTTTTTACCTTAAAAACCTACGTCTTTGTACTGTATTGCTGCTTAGTATCTTTTTTTGTTTGTGTCATTTCATGGAGATATAGGGTGGGTAGGGTGGGTGGGCTGAGTGTGTATAATATGAAAATGGCCTAGATGTCTTGTGACCTTCATGTTATAACAAAATGTTGGACACAATACCAATTTTAAAAAAAAGTCTCTCGTCTCTCATTAAATCTGATAAGTAATTTCAAACAAAAAATGCATCAGAAACATGTTTACATATCAATAAAATCAGTACAAATCATTTTAAAGTGATTTACTCCTGATAAGAGGACAACTGAGCGGAGTACAGATGTTTCTGTGGTGCATCTGTGGGCATGAAGGCTATCACAAACATGGCTGTGCGATCAGCATGTTTTAAAAAAATCGTACAAAGACGAGAAGCGACATATTTCACTAACACTGCACAGCAGACACTTAGATAATTCCCCCGTGTGCTGCGCTCAGCTGTAAGACGCCTGGGTAGGCACCAATCAGGCTGGAAAAATACAGGGGACAATGCAGCTTCCCCTGTCTGTCTCTGGAACAGTCTCATGCACATTAGTGCAAAAACAATATTCCTGCAGTTATATGAACCTCGTGCTATATCTTTGTTTAAATAATAGCTACATATTATCCAGATTAAGGTGAGGTTGACCGCGCAGAACGCACTTTCAAACAAACTTGTGTGCGTCTCACACATGTCTTTATGTGCCCGTGTGTGTGTGCGAGCGGATGTAAACTCAGTATTCCAGGTCACGGCGGCTGCAATCTCACAGGAGGTTTAACCTTGGTAAATCCACTATTAGGTGTTCTGAGAATGATGATGTGAGCAGTAGATCCTCCCCGATGGTTTCACTTTCTAAGAGCATCCAGCAGGTCACAAATAGAGAAGCTGTGGGGGTATTACAAGGTCAAAGGTCGGCTAACTCTCAATATGATGACAATTCCGAGCTGGCATTTTCATTTCCTGAAGAGACTGATTCCCCGTGGCAGCAGCTGAGGCCAAAGATGTTTGCTTATGTTTTGTTCAAATAACTTCTTCTCTGCTTTTAAGAGAGAATACATATATATACACTGCAAATATGTAGTGCGGACCGCATAACAAACTGTCTTTCTATTCACAAACTGTACAGTACTATACTATGATTTTTTTTTCTCAACATACTATACTATGACTTTATGATTTTCTTTCAACATACTATACTTTTACTTTTTTTTCTCGACATACTATATTATGACTTTTTTTTCGACATACTATAGTATGACTTCTTAATACATATTGTACTATTCATTTTTATGACTTTTTTCGACATACTATCCATCCATTATCTGTAACCCGGATCGCAGGGGGGCTGGAGCCGATCCCAGCTGACAATGGGTCGAAGGTGGGGTACACCCTGGACAGGTCGCCAGACTATCACAGGGCTGACACATAGAGACAGACAACCATTCACGCTCACATTCACACCTACGGGCAATTTAGAGTCAACAATTAACCTGCATGTCTTTGGACTGTGGGAGGAAACCGGAGATCTGGGAGAAAATCCACGCTAACACGGGGAGAACATACAAACTCCACACAGAAGGGCTCAAAGTCAGACTCAAACCTGCAACCCTCTTGCGACAGTGCTAACCACTGTACCACCGTGCTGCCCTAAACATACTATACTAGGAATATTTTTATGACTTTTTTCATCATGTTATACTATGACTTTTTATGACATACTATAATATGACCTTTTTTTTTCGCCCATGATATACCATAATGTTTTATGAAATACTATATATGGCTTTTTATTCGACATAATATACTATGACTTTTTTTTTTACATATTATACTATGGATTTGTATGACTTTTTTTGACATACTATACTATGACTTTTTGATGTACTATGACTTTTTTCCAACATAATATACTATGACTTTTTTGAAAAACAATACTTTGACTTTTTATTATATAATATACTATGCATTTTTATGACTTTTTTCGACATATTATGATCTGTTTTTAAACATAATGTACAATTCATTTTTATGACTTTTGTCGACATATTATGCTATGAATATTTTCATGATTTTTTCATCTTGTTATGTTATGTCTTTTTATGACATACTATACTATGACCTTTATGACATTTACGACATACTATACTATGACCTTTTTTTGTCATACTATACTACTGTATACTGCAATTCTAATAAATATGTCTTTCCAATGCACACACACAAATCAGACCATGTCTATCATACACAAATGTGCCTTTCTGCCCATTTTCTTTTTTTTGTCGCTTTCATTTTGTCCTTCAAATGTCTTCAGAGGTGCGGCCGTGCAGCCAACCAGTGGGAGTAGCTGATGTTTTTAATGGCACATGGTTTGTCTCCTGGTGGCGAGATAAACATGGGGAAGAGATTAAAACCCCAGGCTTTCTTCCACAATCTCCTGCCTTCATCCTCCTTCCCCTTGCAGTGGCCACGCAGGGGCCGGCACAGCAGACTCTAATTCAAAACCAAACCCCATTCCGTCTATAAGGCACACTAGAGCCTAAAAAACACACACGAGAAGCACTGATAGAGGGGCAGATGTCAGCGGGGAGGGCAGGAGAAAACAGACAGGTGACAAGGAGAGGAGGATTCTCTACCGTTTAATCACCTACCTGTCAAGCACGTCTCATTGGGCTCGTCGCAGAACACTGGTGCGAATGTACACACAGCTACGACGCCGGTGTTGATTTTGAGGTGGGTCACCGGTGTCAGCACGTGGATCACAACAAACAACCCTGAAGAGGAAGAAGCAGGGCCAGAGGCCAGGCTCCTTGTTTCATGCTACAGTACGCCTCCTTAGTGAGGCACGGGTTGGCCACAAAGCCAGCTTCGTCTAGGACATGATGAGCTGGAGCAGTTATTAAGAGTGGCTAAACATATCATTTCCTTTGTCACTGTGATTAGGGGCCAAGGCGGCGATGGGGCCCTCAGGTGGAGGTAGACCCAGAGTGTATGATTAGCTCTGCCATTTAAATGACATTCACACTAATCGCTAATATCGGGTCTGTCAAGGTGAGAGAATGCGACGACGTCGACTCGTGTTGGAAGGCTGAAGCGATTGGGAAAAAAGTGCGGGAATATCTGATTCCACTCGATGCTGTGTCAATCAGTTAAGTCAGGCATGGCGGTTGGATTGTTTCACTCCGCATCAGTGCTGCTATACAGTAGTCGCAGAGCGCAGAGGAGCTGCGATCTGTAAACACTGCAGCTCCCGTGGAACCGACGGGGGATTTAGGTTGTTTAAAAAGGGATTGGCAAGTGGGGGGAGATTAATCATCAAAGAGGACCTGGCCCTTGTAAAAAAAAAAAAAAAAAAAAAAAAATGCGCTGGTGAAGTTCTGTTCAAATATTCTCTTGTGAAAACCGGCCATTTGCTTACAGAGCTGCTTGGACGAGGAATTAAAAGAACTGGTTAACTTTTCTTCTTCCGCTGGCGGTTGGGAATTCGTCTCTGAAGTCGCGGCCATCTTTAAAACTCAAATGACCCTGCTCCCCTCTCTCGCCTGAACAAAAGGAGGCATTATCAAACCTCACTCTCAGCAGTGCTAGATCCATTTGGTAAACAGCCTGTGTCCTACAGTAGTAATCAGAGGGTATTTTTGAGGGATTTGCAGGCTGGCCAGGAGGCATCCGCTGGAGTGATCTCTAATTGCTAGAAGCGGAGGCCTAGACTGCCTGGCGCTCTTTTGAAGCCATCGGCAGCAGCTTCCAGCCAGAGGAGCCAGCAGGGGGAGGCTTCCCACTGAGGCACTCCTTTTTCCCTTTATTTCCTTCTCTTTTTCCTCCCCTCACCAGGCCTTCATTCTACTTTTCTTGTGCTCGGTCCCCCTTCCTTCCATTTCTTCTTCTCTAACTGTACTTGTTCCCTTTCTCCGCTCCCTTCCCCCCTCCTCCTCCTCTCCTACTCAGTCAATGAGCCAGCAATCACTTTGCAGACAGACATCCTCTGCTCAGTCGGCCATGTTCAATCCCCAGCACCGGTGGCTGATGAGGCATTGTGGTGACGTCAAACGCCGGGGCTTTTTTTTTCCGGGGAGCAACAGTTAACCTGCGGAGGCACAGCTCCGCTTCCCAGGTTACAGGACTCGTACTGGCAGTCTTTGTATAAAATAATGAATGTAATATGCCAAAGAGATGAAAGATAATGAGGCCAATTATTTTTTTCTTCTCACCCGGTGAGGCAGAAGAGGCAAATTTATGTCAAATAGTTGGTGTATAGTGACACCTAATACCGCTCGAGCCTTTGTTACCGCATGAGCCTGTGTATCCCGGGGCAAAGACTTTTCGCTCTTTAAAGCATAGTTTTCAAATTGTGACAAACACACAAACCGCTAAATAATAATATTGTTAGAAAGACTGCATAGGCTTGGTGTCCGCATCGCTTTCGCACGGGCTGTAAAATCCAACTAAATGAACAAAGACACACAAATTGAAAAAAAACAAACAAACTGCACGCTGTCATCCACACACACAGTCTCACAGAGACACAACCAGTTTTTTGGTTGTTTGGAAGGCAGCTCGCTCAGTGTGACATTGACTCCTCAGTGCCAATTCCACACTGGGAGCTGCACTTGCTTGCTTTGCTGCCAATCCAGGTAAAGAGATTACAGGCACACACAATGCAGTCTTCTGTTCGTCTGCCAAGAAGAAAACCAGCCCTTTAAGCCCATAGGAGAGAAAAAAACAAAAAACGGGCTATACACAAATTCACACAGCCTTGGCCCCCGTCCTCGTGCACAAAAAAAAACAAGAATCCCCTTCTTCTCCAGGAACACGGCTTCTAATATGGGCCTCGCTCATACAAAAGCAGCCTTGTGACTGAAACAATTCAGCCTCTGCTTCTTTACCCCGGTCCCCAACACTGTTGCGCATTACTATTACTTGCATCATTCAAAATAAAGAAGGAATTTGGCTTACGATCAGTCACACAGTCATTATAAAGCCACACTAATGGGTGCTGTCTGGTTACAAACTATTGTAAAACAATATGAAAGAAAGTTACACTAGGATTTCATCATCTTTCTTAATGGTGTAATTATAAAAAAGGTGAAAGAGTACGTGTGTGTCACCCCGAAATATATATATAGGTGCCACAGTAATTAACTAAAAACTTGTTGAAGACTAAATACTTGATGAAAACTGCAGGGATGCCGCTGATTTATAGCAGTGTGGATTTTTTGCAGAGAGTGAATCAAACAATCACTATGTGGCATGCAGTTTTGACCCAATTAATCAGCTGCTTATAATCGTGAGAGTATAATTTAGCTTTGGGATTGCGATGCACTAATTTGCATTGTATATACTTATCTTTTTCGGATTCGTGTGTGGATTACGCGTGATGCAGAGACGCTCAAGAATCAAATCAGAGGGAGTGTATATCTATGCTATACATTTCCCCTTGAATAGGTCCTATGAGATGTTAGAATTAGAGATGTGTTGATGAAGAAGAAAGTGGTAATGTGGTGGAGAAGGACCGCTAATTATGGTGTGTCAGAGTAGCACTTAATAAAGGACGCGTGTGAGTAGCAAGACAAAGAATTCATCTATCATCTACTCTACCTTTTAACTTACAAATTAAACCCCAATGCTTTGGCGGATAACGATAGTTGCCACTCTTTCATCACGGTCTCCGTCCCCTCCTCTAAGAGAGGCCATTTGTCTCACCTCAGCAACACTCTCCTTGGCAATACCAATTGTGTTTGACAGTAAAATCACATTTTGGATCATAAATCAAATGTCAGCCTGCAGGACGAGAGTAGGCAACAGATGACAGAATGATTTTGACTCAGGGCTATTCCGAAAGCTTTTATTTCCCTCCCGTGTAGCTCGTCCTGTCATCCAGGGGTGGAATGTGAAGTCATGTTGAGGGCGGTGGGAATTACGACGGGTATGCGTAGTCCGTGACGACCGCGCTCGCGGCAGAGATGCTCATAAGTCATTCTTTGCAAGTCCAGTCTTAAGTCTCTTATGGTTGTAATGAACGTTCTATCAGAACACGGCATAGCTCTATCTAAGGAATTCAAAACATGTACTGTATCATCACTCCTTTGTCTGTTAGCATACAGCATTAGCATTGACTAGTTGTTTGGTATATGATCATTTTAAACAGGCTATTGCAATCATAGAAATAGAACAGGTGTAGAACGGACATTCCCATTCAAAACAACGTAGCAGAATGGTCAGAGCGGTGGCCATTTTTATGTGTACCGTTGCCATTGCAACCATTGTAGCAGGCTAACTTCTGCATAAACTTAACCGACTGACTGCTTACCATCTTACCATTTGAAATACTGTTGTCAACACAATTACAAATTTTTATTTAAATTGCTATTTTATATTTACTTATGTTTATATTTATTTTAACTGCACTATTTTATGCCTTTGATTCTCATTTTGCTTTTACATTTACTTGTGTGATTTCTCCTTTTATA
Organism: Adelosebastes latens; assembly: GCA_916700685.1. Lineage (NCBI taxonomy): Eukaryota > Metazoa > Chordata > Actinopteri > Perciformes > Sebastidae > Adelosebastes > Adelosebastes latens. Next base: position 26,828 of record CAKAKR010033326.1, read on the forward strand.
GGTACATATTTTATGAGCATTGTTGAAGGAACCTGACACCAAAGATTTTCATTGCTAATGACTGCTTTGCTGGAATTGACTTATAGTATGACAAATAAAGAACCTTGGACCTTGGCAAGTCGCTGACTCACTGAGGTGAAGCTTTGCAGTAACAACTAAGACGAGCAGTGGAAACATTACGAAGCATAGAGAGGCAGATTTAATGAGTCAAATTTAACAACTTGATGCTTTATCCACACGCTCTCGCCACAGCGTAGAAAAGCACTATTGCCAAATAAGTGACAACTTTATTGTTTTCTGTAACCAGTGTCGCATTAAAGCATTGCGGAATTAGCAAGCTAGATAACCGACAGCTGGCTAGTTAGCTAGCTTGCTAATTCTTCCTTGCTTTAATGCTACACTGGTTACAGTAAATGAGCCAAAATGTGGGCTTGTGACCAGCGGCAGCGCTGGGTTTAATTCCCTCCGCTAGAGATGGGTGGATCAATACTGTGTAATCGATACTTTGATACTCAAAAGCTACTCAAAAGCTACTCATTTGGTATCGGTTACTTTAAAAAAAATATCGGTAATAAAATTATATAGGCTAAATACAAACACGGGTGGCTGCATCACTTCCAAACGTTTTCTCTACTTTTGTATAATGTTTGTGCCAAATCAGCCCTGACATATTTAGCTGGCCAGTGTCACATGACTGTGGAAACCATGTGACATCAGAACCTAGCGCACGGCGGTGCACAGTCGCACACTTCCACATCAAATCTGAGAGAACGGCAGAAAGGCAACGCAGCGTGGTGTGGTGTGGTTCTACTTGTCATCTGTAGATAAAAATACAGCAAGACGCACTATCCATGACAATATAAAGCCACACAGCAACACAAGTAGCCACAGTGGATTTGGTGTCGAAGCGAAAAGCAAACGCGCCCATTTGGCAATATTTCAGATTTAAACCTAATGCTATAACTATATATAGAGAACCATAACGTTGATGAGGTAGCGTTAATCGCTGCAAGGCGGACGGAACGGTCACAGCCGGTGTGCGCGGCGCAGTGGCGCCAGGTAGATCCCTGCGGACCCGCAGTGAAAGCTCTACCGGAGAGGCCAGACACACCGCCACCCAACGGTAAAGATCAAAGTAAGCGCGATACACATCTTGACCGTCATCTTTTCTTGTAAAATGTCCGGTGTAATCGCTAAAACCGGCGTTGTCACAAGTTTATTAAACGGTGGGAAATTTTCCTCACCGTCACATCCCTACTTGAGTCCAAGTCCCAAGTCCAAGTCCCCATCTCTGGCTCATGGCCCACACACTGTAATCTGGACCCCCTGCACTGCTGAATAAACCACCCAGAACTAAAAGAATAACTACAAAATAATATTACACACATTCCTGATCTCCTCTTTTCTGTCACAAAATGAGTGTCAGGAGAGGAAGGGAAGGTTGAAGGGAGGCGGTGTGGCGGGGACACTGCAGTAGAACATGGAACAATAGGCGCCCTCTGGCATCAACCTCTGGACAGCCCAAGCTGCTCACCAAAGACACTGAACTCACCCACAATGAACCGCTGCAGTGGGAAGGGAGGCTTTAGAGAGTTCAATTTCCAACACAATTGGCCGTATTCTAGTCCTTTAAATGCCAAGGAGATGGTGTGCAGCGTGCGCCTTTGTGAGGAGCTTTGCTTACAGCGAGTGTCCTCTAGCAGGAGAGACAGGGAGAGAAAGACGAGCGAATTGGAGAGATGGCGAAGACAGGCAGGGTGGGGGGAGACGGTGTGGGGACAGAAATAGTGAGACTGTGTAAATGAAAAGGAAGAAAGAATAAGACTGAATGACTGGGCGAGATAGAGAGTTAAAAAAAAATAAAGTACAGAGCGAAACGAGAAGGGTAGAGAATGTCTCCTCTGGCTGTCGTTTCGCCAGCCTCGCAGGGACCGTCTGAAGGACAATGCTGCTACTAGTGGAGTGTGACGTTTGTCCTCTATCCAATTCACCACGGCCCCAAAGAAAACACACTTACAATCAAGTGTCGATCATGCATCTCATACACAATAAACTCTTCCAAACAAAATACAATGCATTATAGTAATACACAATACAGCCTCTATGTGAAAAAAGCTTAATGTGAAAAAGAGATAACATTCAAATGAGGTGATGTGAAGTCATTGTGTGCCACAGCAGGCCTAACAAGAGATCACATTCAACTGCTGGGAATTTTACCTCGGACACCCAGTCCTTTCTTTTGTTGAAGGAATCATTTTACTTTGTACACAACTCCATAATGTACTGTAAGTATATAGTCTCTTCTCTACAGCATATATAATTTGCTTGTAGAAACAAAAGTAGTATTTTTACCACACAAAAGCTCAAGTAAATATAAAAACTCTTACTGACTTCAAGGACAATTGTTTCCTTTCTTCTTGTTTTGCCTCAGCAAAAGACTTTAAAGTTGTCACGATACCAGAATTTTAAGCTTCGATACAACACTAGTATAATAAAACGATACTCAATACGTCTTTCAACACCACGGCAAAAAAGGAAAAAAAAAATAACCTGCATACAGTGCTGGTACCTTCTTCCAAAACAGCGGTGAATAACACCAGGAGCAAATGCCAGGAGTTGAGCTTTCATTAAAAAACAACATTAGCATTTAGCATTTAAAAGGCTATTTTTTAAATGGAGTCTGGTGCAGTGCTCATAAAACGCACCGGGGCTACATTACATCACTTCCAGCAAACTTCACGGACAACAGTGAGGGCAAAACAGCATCACTGATCTGTTTTAACCTAATCTAACAGATTCTGCATTCTCATGTAGAATCTGTAGGCACCGGGACAAGGTTTTGGTAGCGGAAGCGTTTCTGGTGTCCTTTTGTAGTTCGAGTAGTACTGAACAATCACGTTCGAGCAGGATTTGGTTGAATGTACGTAAACAGTCCGTGTGGAGCGCAAAAGAAGCGGAACGCATCGCCTGAAATGCACAAAATGCCATCTTGGAACCCCCCGGCTATCATCTGACAAAGATTTAGCTTTTATTGGTTTAAAATTAGCTTGCAAACTGGCTACTTGCGAAACATTTCGGACGTACATGTCGTCACGCAACAATCTCAAGTTGCTAATCATACTGTAAACAATGAGCAGCGCGCGGAAAAGGAAGTCTTGACCTGGATATCCGTTGGCTACACCGGAACCCCAGAAATATAGCCCCTTGCCCTCAGAGGCTTATCTGTCAGGCCGATGCTGTCAACGGGCTTTCATTCGATTAACATATTTAATCACGATTAATTCTGACATCTACCTGATTGTGCCTCTGCCTCCAGTCCATGGATGTATTAAGAGAAGTGGATACAGCGTTGGAGGCAGGGCCCCGTTCATTCCTATGAAAGTTGCTCAGTGGTGCATGAAGCTAAAATGGTTCGACTTCCGACTGGAAAAGTACCCGGATCTTTCGGCGATCTTCCGCATCCATTGGGCCCATGGAGCAGGCGCACTCGGTCACGGGGTCACAGCCGTCACGCTGTCGTCACGGCTTGCTAACTCCGTCTCCCAGCCCTCGCTCCAGCCTCGGTCTGGGTCTCATTCACATGAACGGAGGAAGGGAAATAACTCTGGATTCGGCTATTAGTGCATTTTACAACTTTCAGGACAATGATTTAAATAAGGAATATTCAAGTGTACATACTGGGAAGTTGATTCACCTAAAAAAAAAAAGGATCCGCTGAGTTACAGACGTCTCTTCCCAATGTAAGTCTATGGGAAAAAGTATGTATTTTTGGGCACAATGGCATCACGTGACGGACACGTAAGTTGTAGCACTGCCGTTTGGCCACTAGGAAAACTGGGATCAACGACTGGCGCTCTTCCTGGGGGCTTGCTCCAGTCACGTGGTGCGTTCGTTGCTGGATAGAATGCTGTAACAGCCACAGGTAGAGGACCAGTTGATTTTCTTACATGTTGTTTCATCTGTGCAGCCTTGGATTGAAAATCTGATTTTTTTTTTTTTTTTTTATAGCTTCGTTAATTATACATTCGTTAGTATCAAAAGTAATGGAGATTGTATAGTTTTAAACACGTGGTATCGAAAAGGTATCAAAGTATCGATACTTTTGACAACTTTACTTGGAGTGTTAGGCTGGTGTTGTGCTTTAGGGTTTGGGTCAGAGCAGATTTTAAATGTTGTTGCAATGCAACTGCATATGTAAACTGGACACCACACTTGTAAAGTAAAGTGTGTCTGTGTTGCAGGTATGACAGCATTCCAGATTACCAAGAAAAAAAGGGGAAAAATGGAATTAGTTGTTAGAAACATGCTCTTGCCTGCAGTGCTTTGCAAAGTATTAGAGCCACTAAGTGAACTATTATTTTCAGAACGTGCAATCATGGAATAGGCACCATGGCTTTTTAGCAGAATTGCATTGTGTAACGTTTGGATTGTTAAATAAAGAATGTGTTATTTTTATCTCTTGCAGTGCTGCATAAAAAAACAAAAAAAACAGAATTATTTTTTCATGAATCAATCTCAAAGATAAAAATGAACACAGGTGGGAAATTGATTTGGACTGCCGGGCTGCCAGATGCCCATTACTGGAACTGTAAAATGGGCCCAGGCACTGGTTTCACTGATAATATATTCAATGTCTTTTCCTTTTGTGGTCACGGGGCAGCTGAGCCATTAATATTACACAATCACACCAATGGCTCTGATCAATTATTCAATTTTTCTTATGGCTCTGTGATATTCTATGCAATTCATCTGGAAGACCTGTTGTATTTCTAAGATGAAAATATCCACTGTTTCAAATTCCTACTGGAACAAAATATCAAAATGCTAGAAACGGCAGAGAGCGGCGCACCTGCCTCCTTCCTCGGTGTCACACTCGATATAAATACGTCCGATGTCATCAGAAAAATTGCCAAGGAGGCTGTTTCTCCATCATTGTCTTCATTTGAAGGGCATTTTGCTGCCCAAAGGCAAACGCCTGACACACTCCCCGAGCGTGGCGCCCATCCCCTTTCACAGAGGGCTGGCGGTGCAGCAGACAGGAGAGAGAGGGAGAAAATAAGAGAGAGAGAGAGAAAAAAGCCTTCGTCTCAAAGCAGACCTCACACTGGGTTCTGTCACTACAGATCAAAATCCCCTCAAAGCCATAGATCACTTCCACTACAGTTCACATGTTCCACACTTAGAAACTGTTTACCAGACTCAAAGAGTTCGCCTGCGCGGCGTACGTGCACGCGCGGGGTAGATACAGTAGGAAAAAGGAAAGTGAGAGTTTGCAGGAAAAAAAAACAGCCTTCGATCCGAGCACTTAAACATTTATACAGGTTGAGAGAGAGGATGAGTCGCTCACTGCAAACAACATCTATATGGCAAAACAGCCCGGTTCACTGAGATGCCAGCTCTGCCTACAAGTGAGCTGACGCGGTGTGACAAACAGAGAAGAGTCTGGCTCCTTTCTCTCGCGGAAATACCTGTCAGTGCCTGTCGAGTACTCGCGCACACAGTGATACATGCACACAGCCGGGGACAGTCTGTCTCCTAAAAAGTTCCTTTAACGTGCCTATGTGAGGATTCATAGCCAATAACAGCCGTCGCACCAGGGCTCCGGGTGAGTGACAGCCCTATATGTGCTTACCGGCGGTTTAAGTCAGGCCTGTAAGCTTGGCTTAAACACACACCGCCACCACCACCATCACCACCACCACCGCATTGTGGTGTAGGGGAGGAAACCTGTCTTTGGAAAGTCCTCTGCATGAGAGAGAAACGTCCCCTCATCTCAGATAAGGAGCCGATGAGAGATAGCGATAAAGTCAGTGCTTCTCCCCGGGCCTTATCTGATGCTGTTATCTGACTGCACAGCGCCCACCATCTCTCGCAATCTTTACACCCTTTAAGCACCTTCTCTGAAACACTCACACCGGCGCCATCGCAGGCGCACGCGCTCAAACATTCTAAACGCCGTACCAGCTTATTGATTACTTTGACACGCTCCCATTGTTGAGCAGATGGTACACCTAATATCATGTAAGATTGGAACTGTTCTGTGTTATCTCATGGGGAAAGGACATCGAATGACTATTTTCTCACCTTTCAGAAAGACAGAGCAAAAAAAAAAAAATGAGAGAAAGGAGAGCGGACGGCGTGCACTTACCTCTATGTCTGTTAGTGGTCTTATCAAACATAAGCATGGCGTCGTCAACCTGGAAGACAGAAGAAAAAAGCATCGACATTAGCTTAATCTTTTCAGCAAGTACCTCGCATCACCTTCTCCCCATTGAATCACATCTCATTCTTCTCACTGTAATTATTCTTAGAATATATATTCTCGCCGCTTTACACTTATTTCTTTCTAAGCACCTCTCTCCTACATAATCACTCCACGGTCACAGGATTATTGTCAGGTTACCAGTTCTCTTTCCTGTCTCGTACATTTTGATGAAATAGGGATTTTAGCAGTGGTTTTTCAAGGTTCAAGATTCTTGTCATTTGTCAATTCCAGCAAAGCAGTCATTGGCAATGAAAATCTTTGGTTCTTTCAACAATGCTCATAAAATATGTATGTATAAAAGGCGAAATCACACGAGTAAAAGTAAAATGATAATCTATGGCATAAAATAGTGCAGTTAAAATAAAAATAAACATAAGTAAATATAAAATGTAAATGTAAATTTGTAATTTTGTGGAAGACAGTATTTCAGAAGGGAAAACTGGATGTAAAGATGATGTAGTATGTATATGCATGATAAGAAGTAATATATGTACACAGAGGTGTAAACAGGAATGCATTATGTATATATATATATATATATATGATATAGATGATATAGATGATATAGATGGTGGCAAAGATGGAAGTGAAAAGTGGCAATAAGAGAGAAAATTAACAATAATGACAAGCAGTGAGAAAAAACGGAGAACTGTGTGGACAATATGTTTATTTTTGATGAACATCGATGTCCGGTCTTGGGGGAGAGTGACAGATAGACACATTACACTAAGCGAGCGTGAGACAAATGGGATCCTCTCCTCATCTCGCAGCCGCGGCGGCAGCAGCATCCACCATAATATCATCCCTCATCATGTCCAATAAAGCCACACACAGACAGACAGCTTTTTTTCCCCCCCTTCACACATCCCTGAAAAACGGATCTCTAGACACACTCTGCTTTCTATATAACTCTGAAGAAATGCTTAAAAAACTGAGTGAGGCGTGCTCATTTAGCCTGTGATTTTGTCTTGGGAGAAAAAAAAAAAAAAACAGCAGGGGAAGACAGCAGCAGCAGACAGAAAACAAAGAGGGAACACTCTGCACCATTCACTCTCTGGTTATGGTCTCTAGGTAAGTGTAACGGTGTACCGAGGAGGCTTGATGCTGTGCAGGAGGAGGGGGGAAAGATGTGCGCACAAGCGTGCGTTTTCACGGGAGGGTGACAAAGCTTCGGGAGGAGATGGGAAGAGACAAGAATAGGGGTCTCACTCAAGCCGAACTGTCTGATTGGATAAAGAGAAGTGCCTGGCAGCCAGGCAGACTAGCGCTGGCACACTGTTCATGCCACCCTCTTGCCACACATTTGGCACACAAGACGTTGGCGCAGCTTGTGGGGCTTGGTTACTCACTGCACGGCTCGAAGGGGCCACATGCGACTCCCAGGCACTTTATTTGCACCTCCCGAAAATATTGCCAAATATAGTCAGCAAAAGTCATATGGATTTTAAGTAACCTATATGGGAGGTATATCTAGATTTTACCCATTATTATATGGGCAGAGTATTGTTACTCCTTGCAAAAGTGCACAGAACTCAGCACCTACAGAGCCTACAGGTGGATGCCGGCATAGAGGTGAGGCTTGTAAAATCCTACACTGCAGAAATGTTTGCAGCAGGACAGAAACAGCACCATCAATGACCTTGAATAAACATTTAAACTAAAGCGTCATTTAAAAGGTCCAGTGTGTATGATCTCTAGCAGTCTATGTGACGTTTAACCCTCCAAAGTCCCAGCCAACTCAATGAAGTTAGGTTGGTATCATATCAAACCAAACAACCTGAGGAATCAACAAGGTTTGGGTTAGGTACCATGATATGGCTGGTACCAATGGACCAACCATGTTATCTTGTCAGGAAGGAGGCTAAATAACGCTCCAAATTTAGGCTACTAAATTACTTACTAAAAATTGGCATGGCCATATTCACAGGGGTCCCTTGACCTCTCACCCAAAGATATCCTTTACAAACATGACCGCTTTATGATAATCCCATGTAGTTTTTAGTTATTTTCGCCTTTTCTAAAAATGGTGTGTTATTAATATTTCTGCATACCGGGGTCCCTAAACAGTCTTGGAATTGCATAAATTGGGTATCACTGTAAAGCAGAGACTCTTGTGGATCCAATGAGCCCAATTACGTATTCATATGTGATGATGTTAGTCCCCCATAGTAACCATTTCATATAGTGAGACCAATTTTTGAAATTTGACCTTACTGTATAAAATGAACTGTTTTGACCTCTAGGATAATCACAGCCTCATGAAACTTAACAGCCACAAACTACAGACCTAGAGCATTCACAGGATGGATGGCTTTCCTAGGTATATTTACAATAAAAGGGTTTCTGAGCAGTTTCCAGAACACAACTGCTCACCATCAAATCGCTGAAAAATGCAATTCTTGTAGAAATCTCAAAATGTCAAAAGTATTTGATACCAAATCACAGCATGGCTTTCTCTATGGTTTTCCTCAAGGTCTTTGTGTCTTAATGTGGTATTTTGGAGGGATTAATGATCATTTTTATCAATTTTCAAGTGGTAACAATACTATCAATCCCCAAAAATTGCCGCAACAACGTATTAAACATAAATGAGCATTAGAATTTCTGATTTATGACTAGAACAACTTGACACTCAGTGCTGAGCTGCATCTCAAATTAATCTTCAGGTTCCCAGCTTTCAGATGATGTACACCACTTCTATGTGACATATAGTGCTGAACTGCTATCTCCCCCTGAAGACCTCCTGTAACCCCCCTAAAAAAGACAATGTATGTGTGGGTCTCTAAGGGTTATGAGTAAAAATCAGAAGGCCAAATATAAATTGATTGTTAATTGTGAGTATAAATTCACTTGCGTTACAACTGTAGCTTCTATACAAACACTAACAAAGTCATTAATTTCCCCAAACTGTTTCCTCTGTTGACACAACACACAAAACATGCAGCACAAATAATGGAAGTTTGCTGCGTCTCTGACAAATGCGCTATCTGATGACTGCATGGTGGGAAAACATATAAAAGTGGTGTACAAATAAACAGCAGCCAAGCAATATCACCTGCAGCAACAGTTTTATAAACAGACATTTATAATGTCATGTAAGCTAACCTTTTTGTCTCATGCCAGGCGATCTAATGAAAATCGCATTAGAGCGAGAGGAAGTGGGATAACTGGAATGTGGAGTGCAGTGGGTTGTGATTTCATTGCCTGAGTTTGAAGAACACAGAGTAACTTCTGGATTGTTTTTTTCTACACTACAGTAATCCCATTGTTACGTCAAGTACCTAGGCAGATAATTACACTGTCTTGGAATTAAATGTGAGCTCTCTTTTTTTATTTTTTTGGCTCCTAAAACCAGAACCACTTTATAATGTCTCCACTTCTGACAGCGTGAAAGCTCCACGGCAGAGCAGAAGATGGAATGGCATGTTTACCAACTATGGTAAAACGTTTAATTTGACAAGTGTGGCTGACAGCCTGTGATCATTTACATGGGAGACAGCAATTTATAGCTTTTGACTTCTGTCATCTAATATCAGGAATACTGAAACAGCCAAAAGAGTTGCAACGCCATGCAACGATAGAATTGCAGACAAAATTGGCCGGCAGAGAATATTCTGTTTTCTTAAAGAGGACCTATTATGCTTTTGTGCTTTTCTCCGTTCCTTTAGTGTGTTATATAGTTTTTTTGTGCATGTAAAAGGTTTGCAAAGTTATGAAGTCCAAAGTCCACACCAAAGGGAGTTACTCTCCCCCACAGAAACTCCTGAACTCCCTGAAACGCCTTGTTTGAAGTTCTGCCTTTTCCTTTCGTAACGTGGTGATGTCACCAAGTAACACATCTGCATAATACCTGCCTAGAGGCTAGTTTGGCACGCCCTCAAAGAAAGCTAGTTAGCAGAGCTGGAGCGGAGTCTGAAGAGTTTGGTTCGGTTGACCAATCACAACAGAGTGGGCCAGCAGACCAATCAGAGCAGACTGGGCTTTTTGGGGGCGGGGCAGGAGGCGAAAAGAGTTCCTGCATGCCGGTATGACCAAAATAAAGCGTGTTTTTAAACTTTAAAGCATGTAAACATGTTCTAGTAGAACATGAGAACGTAAGATGTGACTCTCCCCTTCTCTCTTGCATACTCCGTAGCTCTCACACAGTCCAACAGCTAACTAGGCACATCTACCGGCATCTAAACAGGAGGAAGGAAGTGTAGTAAATGTAGTAAAGCCCGCCTCTTACATGATTTGATTGGCTGCCTGGGCCAAGTTTGACATATGGGAGCAGTGCGACTCCGCGCCTGGCGCTGAAAAGTTGAGAATAATTTGATGCACGTCTAAAAAACGCTAGAAAAATGCGACACGCGGCGCAGGAGATAAACACACGACTGGCGCGCCGTGCCATAGGATAATAATGGTTTTGCGGGCGACGCGTTTCTAGCGACACATCTCCGTGTGATCAGGGCCTAGAGCATGTCAACAGGTTCTAGTAGAAACTCAAAAATACAAGTATGCACTTGAAAATAAGCATAACAAGTCTTCTTTAAAGACTCAAAGAGATGGAGTTGCTTTCTTGAAATACAACTGTCGACACAGAGATTGAGAAGGAACAATTTTCTCAGTCTACTCTGTGACACAGTGGGGACATGAAACTCATCAAAATGTAAAATGATACCCACAAATAATTGACACAACATAACACTATTCATGACCTCTGTACTAGTATGCAATACGTTTTTGTTACTATAATCAATAATTTTTTGTGCTATGAAGGCAGATGAGTGAGCGCATGAAATCTGACAAAACAACCCACAGTATCATCAGCCATCAACCGCGATGAGCCCTTCATGCAACATGGCATTCAAATATGTGCTCTCTGATATTGATAGTATTGCTACTGTAAAGCCATTTACTGCCTGAGAGCAGAGAGGCTGCTACTTTGTAAAATGAAGTGAGGTCTATTAAAGGAAGTGTATTATATAAATGTGTGAACTGTGTTGTTGTGACATTATTAGAGGAGGACCATCCTGTCAGCGAGACCCATACAACAAAGAACACAGATTCACAGTGAAGCACTGATGGGCACTTTAACAAAGAATGTGCACATCATGTGAGAGTCACACTCCAGCAGGTCATACAATACAGTCTACCGCTCTCTCCCTCACACTCTCAGTCTCTCTCTCCCTCTCTGCCACTTGCAGAGTCTATAGAACCATCTCCCGTGCTTCAGGGCTTTTCAATGTAGTTATTCAAGCAGAACACAACTGTGTGCCTCCATCTGATAGAAGGTTAAGGACCTCTTCACTGCTCACAAAAAAGCCCGCCACACAGAGGTGAGGCCAGGCTCACCTCAGGGAAGAAATCTTTCTCTGTCCTCCTCCTCCTTCTCTTTCACTCTTCCTTTTCTCCTGGCTCGCTGAAAAGAAAGGTTCAAAGGATAATGGCTGTCTTATCACTATGTAAAAGGGGAATGGGAACTCCAGCGAAGTGCCTGGCCTTTTGTGACAATGAAGAAAAGAGCAAAAGTCCATTTCACTGTGGTATATGCACTGGAACAGTCCATGACCACTTAAAAAAGAGAGGGCTGCTGGAAGACAGTCGGGGGGCGAGAAGGCCGGGCAGCTCTTTAACTAA
>CAKAKR010033327.1:0-24784 GCA_916700685.1 Adelosebastes latens
CTGCTTGGCAGTAATGTAAGCTGACCAGACGAAGGTCTCTCCATGAATCAATGCTGATCCTAGTGTTGGCTTTTCCTGCTTCAGCCTCCCGACCGCGGCCGGAGAGAACAGGGGAGACACCGGAGTTTTGGTCAGAGACGATAACGTTTCTCGCTGCGGAGCCCTGTCACTTCACAAGACATGGGAAACCTCTGTTGGTCTGGAGGAGCTGCAGCATTTATTTCTGCACAAACGTCCACTGTACATTCACTAGATATTCTCAGAGCTAAACTAACTCTTCTGCAGTGTGTAGTGTGCGCGCATGCACGTGAGAGTGGAGCGAGCTGAGTGAAGGCAAGCGAGCAGAGTACAGCAGAGACTCCAGCCCTGCAGACCAAAGCTACGGTCTCCCCTGCGTACTACGACCGCGGCCAACACTGTTTTGCAAGACGGGCTTCACTAGATATAACTTTGCGGTTTTGGTGCTTCCGTGTAGTTTGTGTTGGAGTCTTATCTGAACAGCATAGCCACACGCAAGCGCGCATGGGACACCGACCCGGGTGATTTATACGTGTAAGAAGTTACAAACAGTCCCTTTAATTTATATCTATGTATTTATTTGTTACATTATGTTTTATTAAGTTAAGAAAGCAATGTTTAAGTCCAGCCTGATGTTGCCTAACACATAAAAGAATGATCCTAGTCACTTCCACACAGTGAGGCATACAGCTTATTAATGAAACACTGGTATCGGATCGGTACTCGGTATCGCTATCAGTATCGGGACAGAAAAAGTCAGATCGGTGCATCCCTAGATAAAATGTGAACCTAGCTTTAGGCCTCTGCATACATTTTGTCAAAGCACCACTCATTAATATATTGTTTTAAAGAATCCCCTAAAGCTCCAGCTATTCTTGGCATCTATTGAAACACACCTGTCCTGATATCTGAAACATTTTTTCAGAGATACACTTTTTTGACACAAGAAAACGTGAACAAGCGTGTGCAGACGTTATGACTCACCGCTGGGCTTCTTCTCCAGTAGCTGTCTCTTGCAGTAGATAACACACAGGACCAGCAGGGCCAGCAGCACGGTGGCCAGAGCGCTGCAGATGACTGCGGCCAGGGCCATGTCCCGCGGGCTGGTCACCACCGAGGGCAGCGGCACCAGGTTCACACGCCCGCTGCCTGTGAAGAAGGCGGGAGGGAGATGAGTGTGAAATACAGCTGAACAACAGGGTGTAAAATGTTGACTGACTCTCAGATTGACAACATGATAGCGGACCTATTTCAAGGTGATGAGTGGCATTAATGTGAGACCAGAGTGAACACACAACAAATCTCATGAATAGCAGCTATGGGGTAACACATGACGAGGAGCAGCTACTTCATACTATCCGACACTCCTCAGCCAATCAGAGTCGGGTAATGTGAGACAAATTATTCCTTTGAGCCTCGAGCCAGTCATCTCTTTGCTAAAGTCTAATGAAATACGCAGAGAAGTTCAAAGAGAAAACGCCTGTGGTGGATTCTCCCTTTATCTGCCTCTGTCTCGCTCCCCACAGAAGATGATTTACAGACATTTCTTCCCCTCCGCCCCCAGGCTCCTTCACATGCTAGTCACACAAATCAAGAGGCAGACAAGCTGGTCAGGCTTTTGAACTAGGTCAGATATTAGTGTGTAGGTGTTTTTTACGCTACTGTGTGTCATTGTGTCTGTGGTGGTGAGTTGTGTGCACATGCACTGATTTCAAGCTGCTGTTAAAAAGTTCCAATTCTGCCCGAGGGGGAAACGTGACGTCACGGTTTGCCCAACCCTCAGGACCCTTCACACACTCATGAAAAAGACTTTTGGCTCATTATACAAGTTCCCACAAATACACATCATCGGGGTTTAATAGGGCTTAATGCTAGATATCAACGCAAGACAGATGAACTGGCACTCTTGTATTAAAAAACTGGCATCTGCTACATGTAATTATCCTTTCAAGCACTCGTCAGAGATAAAGGCACTATATGTGATCCAAATGTAAATTAAAGAGTAGCAAAATTAAAAACAGCTGAAACTTTCAATCATGCTCAAAATGAATGGCATTTTTAATTTTACAAAAAGGGATGAACACAACTCATTGTAAGTTATTGGCATTTTCTGATATTGTTCAAAGCTGCATTACTTGATTTTGACTTGGCCAGTCTTGACCTCCCCAATATGGCGGCAACGCTGACGTGTCGCAGCAACGGGCTGAAGCAGCCAATGTGGTATCTACGTATAGTATACTGTACATTTATGGATATAAACAGCTCATTCTAAGGTAACGGAAACACAACGATTCTTATTTTTAGGTGATTATACACAAAAAATGACTGCCAATAGATCCCCCCAAATGTTACACACTGTCCCTTTAAGTTAGGTGTATGAATTTAGATCAAACCAAAGAGGAATGGATGGGATAATAACATCGCAATAATCTGGTGATTCATACTCTGAGGGGTAAAAAATACCACTCAAATTAATCCCTCACATTCCAGTCGAGGAGACATCACTCTGAAGGTTCCAAGAAATCTGGGCTCTTACCAGGGATAAGTGATTGCAGGTTGAGACTGAACCATGACACAAATCAACGTCCTGGATTCACTTGGACAACTGGGTTATGAAAATCCTAAACCAGCAGTATCTGCAGCAGCACGTTTACTGTTAATCACACAGAGGTTGTCTACAAAGAAACAGTAGGCTGTGAATTTTCAAACTTGCTGTGTGATAACTGAAATATCAGGGAGCAGTGTTACATCAGCATGTGAGCCGCATGTCCAGCATGACAACCTCAGCTCTGGTTTGTAGCTTTAAGAGGGAGTTGGAGAAGAAAACAGTAGCACACCTGAATTCTCAAGTTGAGTGACATTTCTCTCTGAGGCCATGTACATGTTAAACAGCTTAACATGATTGTCTCTGATCATTATCAGTATAATCAAATATAATTTTCCTGATCAATGTATGTATGATAGGAAGGGTGTGGGTTATTGCAGAGCAAATATTAAAAGTATGCTGTGAAACAAACAGACTAGTTGGGAAAAAAAGAAATTGTGAGCGATTGTTGATAAATATGGCAAATATAATGAATGACTTTTTGTTTGAGAAAGTCTTTTTCAGTGAGCCCTGCTGTTTGCTTTTCAGTACATTAATCATAAAGGGAACTGGTTTCAACCCTTTCACATCCAAGAGCTCTTTGTTACGCACTGTAAACATTACTTTAGCTTTGGGCAGTTTTTTTATTCAGCCAGATAGGGGATAAGGGTATTTTAACATTCCTCCTCAGGGAAGAAAGAAAAAAACTCAAAGCAGTGCTCCACAACTTCCTTTTACCCAGAGGGCTCAATAATGGAGCATTGATATAAGCACTGAAAAGTACATAATGTCAAAAACATGATTTATTACTTATTAAAAGATATAGCCACAATCCAGATCTTAAAAACGGTTACAGCAGCTAAAATCCACGGACAGACCATTATTTAATAGGCCTACCCTGGGCCTGAGCCTCTGTTTGAAGTTACTGCTAACACTTCTTGTTGGGAAGTCACAAAGAGACGCAAAACTACCCAAAGCAAAACTACCACAAAGAGATACAAAATGTCTACAAAGAGATTCAAAATGACCAAAGAGAGATGCAAAACTACCACAAAGAGACACAAATCTTCACCAAAGAGATCCAAAACTACCAAAAAGAGATGGAAAAAAATTCAAAAAAAGAGAAGCAAAACTACCAAAAAAGACACAAAACTACCACAAAGAGATGGAAAACATCTACAAAGAGATCCAAAATGACCAAACAGAGATGCAAAACTACCACAAAGAGACACAAAACTACCACAAAACATCTGCAAAGACATCCAAAATGGCCAAACAGAGATGCAAAACTATCAAAAAGAGATGCAAAACTACCAAGAGACACAAAATGTCTACAAAGAGATCCAAAATGACCAAACAGAGATGCAAAACTACAAAAAAGAGATGAAAAACTACCACAAAGAGACACTAAACATCCACAAAAGGGATCCAAAATGACCAGAGATGCAAAACTACCAAAAAGAGATGTAAAACTTTACCAAAAAAGAGACACAAAATGACCACGAAGAGACACAAAAGAGGTGCAAAGTATCACCTGTTGAGATATAAATGAACATTAAATCACAGTGTAATCAAATGTTCAGTTTGAGACTCATAATGAGTTATCATAGCTGAGATCACTATAATAACTGTCATATACAAAGACACTGTATTGTATTGGTAATCCATGAATAACATCTGACCATCATGTTAACATTTGGTCTTCACTGTCGAGGTCAAATTCAACTCATCCAAGGTGAGCATCATCTGGCCCACAACACAAAGGCAGCCTGTTATCAGACGCCCTGCAGCTGCAGCAAACACAGATAAACACTGGTCCATTGAAGAGACCTCACCTGCTGATATTATCTCCACACAAACCAGACCAGTAAACCACAGCCTTTCATACACTCCCTGCCTGTTGACTTTATGGGATGCCACATACTCCAAATAAAAGAAGTACTTCTTTACACCTCAGAGGGATCTTTGACTTTTGTCTGTACAAACTCTTTTAAGAGGTTCTTTAGGAGGACAGAGCGCCGTTTTATGCAGAACTCTGAATAACAGAAAAGAGAAAATAAAAATGTTTCCGACTGCAGTCCTCTTTGGTGGATATACAGTTTAAGAGCTGTGAAAACAGTGTTTTGTATTTTATGTAAAGACATTTATAATGGTTCAAACTCAGAACTTGGATCACTTTGACTCAAATGTTATATATAAGTTATGAACTATAGTCATCACTATAAATTACTATACATTAAGAAGCCATGATATACTAGACCATTACCCTGGTGAGTAGCTTAAAGTAGCTCCTAAGATTTGGTTGTCCACTTTGCTCTGGCTTTCAGAGATTTGGAAATATAACAGCTTTGCTTGATTTGATGCTATTTCAAACCGAATATGAAATGTATGAGTTTAGTTCAAGGAGATGTGCAGCTTATCATCTGTTATTCCCTTACATTTTTGATCATGAATTCAGTTTCTTCTACTAGTTAGAGAGCATTCACGTGGATTTCTGTTTTAGATTAGCTTCTCTAGATGCAAATATATGCTGCACAAAAACACTTTTAAAAGGACCTCTTTTTCAAACTTTTACTGTCTTTGATAGTGTGTTTCTGGCAGTATTATAAAAGGTGCTATAAATGCGAGATTGGGAGCATTTCTATTGCCTCCCCACGGCTCTCAACGTGGCGATAGCTGAGCCAGCGGCTCGTAGCTTACGGTGCTAACAGTGAAAACAATGTTAACACTGCTGACAGAGTTAACACTTAACCTGAGGAGGAACTGGAGGTGGGTGCTACACTTCTGTGATGGCGCCGTCAGTCGGGGCGGCGCAGTTCAGTGCAGAGCGACGGTCGTGAGCTTACCCAGTGGGGGACGCTCACATGCAAGAACAATCACTGAAAACACGTGCGGCCGGCCCGGCGATGTCAACAAAGCAAGAAGAAGCTCAACATACACAGAAGGAGAGTGACTTCATTCTCTGCTCAGGTAGACATTTCTCCTCTATATCTTTACATAGTTGTTTGCTGCCATATTAATGCTCTGGATATCGTACGGAGCACCTTTGAAAGGAGGTGCAACAGACAACATATTAAATCACCATTTTAAAGCGAATCTGGATATGTCTGCTGGAATGATTTATAATGTGCAATAGCCTGACACCCAAAGTGTTTGTGGTAAAACATTTTACAATCATCACTTCTTGTAATGTGACAACACATTACTGTTGTGAGGTTGTGGTTTCATAATTGCATGATAACTTGATTAAGACAGCGGCGAGGATAAACTGATCTGCAGTCAGCAGAGATCATCGTTCCAGCTGCCGAGTATGAGAAAACTAAAAGGCTCTGGTTTGAATTGCTTGCAGGCATTTGTAGTTAGGAATGTTTCCTGTACCTTGCCAGCCTGATATGTTTTTGTGCCATCTGTAGTGAGAACTGGTTGCATAAACCTTTGAAGTTAGCGAGCATGCCGCAAGAGCGAATACAGATTATGTCACAAGACGGAGCGTTGAGGTTATCAGGAGGGACAGAGGTTTATTGGATCATGTTTTATTTGGCTCTTCACAAGCTCTTTTAGTAGCAAGTAAAAAGGATAAATGGCAAATAACAGAATTTGCCCCGTTTCTTGAAAGTATTTAATTTGAGGAAGAAGGGATATCCTGCCTAAAATATCAAACAACTGATGTTTCTTGGCTGCACTTCACACCCACACCATTGTTTCTCTTTATACTAAACAAAGAAAGATAAAATGCCCATCTGACTTTGTAAATCCGGAAACACTGTAGTAAAAAGGACAAAATAAGCTGCAAAGAACAGGAAGGATTCTTTCTACTTGTGTGCATGTATCTGTCTGCATGCCTGTGTGTGTTAGTCTCTCTGAGGTCTGCCGTGACACTGAAAAACTCCAGCAGATGAAACACATTAAACAGGCTGAAGGAATCCATAAAACACAATCTCGTTTTTTTACTCGGCTCCAAAAAGCCACTGGGGGAAAGGGAGGAGAAGAAAGGAGGGGTGGGGTGTGGGGGTGGTTTAAGATTTACAGTCCCCCCCAGACGGCGACTGCCTCCCCTGCACAGATGCACCGTTGCCCCGGGCCAGTGTGGCCTATAAGAATGATTTGCCCTTCAAGTTTTCACCACCCTCCTCAAGATAACACTGGAGGGAGGGAGCAAGACTTTCAAACATTTGGAAATGCTCCACTGAGAGTCCTTGTAGGAGCTAACTACCAGCTATTTTCTCAGACACAATGGCCATTTTGTTTCGCAGGCCTGCTCCAGTATCAAAACGGGAAGCTGCACAGCTGGACAAATGAGCAGACGGAGGGGGGCCAGTTGTCTCAAGGCCGGCGTTCATCACACAACACTGCAACAATATAAAAAAATCTAGACAGAAAAACCAAACAAATCTTTACATTTGGGGCTTGTCAGCAAACCATCCGATATCCCAGAGCCGTCTCCATTTATTTAACACGGGGGTGCTAACCCTGGCTGGGACTGCGCTGACGCTCATGCTGCCAAAAAGTCTCCTCAGAAACAGCTGCAGCCTCCTCTACCGACAGGAAGTCACACTCAATTACCAAAGGTATAAGTTCACTCGCCTGTTGGTTTTATGTGGAAACCTGAAATCATAAGGTTGTACTTAACCACTTCTAATGGCCGGAAGACGGACGTTAATTGGATCTGTAGCCTACTGGAATGTGAGTCCTGCTTTGTGAACATACTGTAACACACCTCCTGTCTCCTTTGTGCATAATGGATCTGCACAAAAGGTAATAAATTGTTGTAGCTCCTATTTGGTCTGTGGGGAAGTATGTTTATATTATTAAGTAGAATAAGGGGAACTATTATGATGACATACGCTATAGCCCCTGACCCTCCTTCCAGTACTGTCTCAAAATCAGCTTTCATCTACCTATTAATTTGTTAGTATTTATTTTATTATAATACTATGCATTTTCTTTTTTTATGATCATTATCTTTATTTATTCAATGCATTTCAATTTATTTTGAACACATAATTACTATTATTTCTATTAATAAATTACAATTATTATTATTATTATTATTATTATTAATATTATTAAGACATTATTATTACGACTATTATTATTATTATGTCTGTTTTGCTGTTTCTCCCTGCTTTTATATTTATTTTATGTATTTATTCCTTTTATTTTATTTATTTTCTTATTCTTTTTTTCTTTCCTCTCACATAAAATATTTCTTTTGGATTTATGATTATGCTATGGTATGTTCTCTAGCTTATTCAGTGATATTATATGATATGCATGTATATGTATATACATGGTCTAAGTGATTCAATACATAAAAAGACAAATAAATAAATTGTGTTGCTTGAACCAGTGCACTCCCTGTCGTGTTTACTCTGGTGCTGAAACAAAAACATGTAAACAGTGCTGTCTTTTTAATTTTTTCTTATGCTATTGAGACATGTTTTGTCTGGAAATATCAATGGAGGTTTTGAAGGAAGTTTTGCTCATTTAATCCAAATTGAGTGCTGAAAATGAGTGACATTCTGAGCTAACATAATCCAGTGTTGGCAAATCCAGCATTATGTTAGTGGTATCCATTTCAGCTTTTCATCTGCTCAGCTTGTAAATCCAAGCATTTATTTGCACATATAGCACATTGCTGCTTGACCCAGAGAGACTTAGTGAATGAACTATAACTCGCTCCACCCTTTAAAGTCTGTAGTTCTGGTTACACCAAAAACCTTGTGCAGGCATGTTGTGTGAGCGCAGGCTTTGTTGTGGCACTGCAGCCCGAGTTTTGGTTCTGGCTAGGAGTTTAATAGTGTGTTGTAGCTGGTAATGTTTGCTTTTAGACTATTGTATGCCTGTTGTTTCATCTTAAAACATCACCTATTGTGGGCTGGGATGAATAGACTGTATTCATTGGAACATTTAACAAAAGGTCCCACTGATGTTAGGCCAACTGTTAGAAGAGGTAAAAGAAAGGAGAGGTGCTTACAGTGAGGCTCATATGGAGGCGGAGGGTCTCCACACGGTATACACTCCATGTCCTGGAAACCACTTAATTTTGTCTTCCTGTAATATCTGTTGAAGACACAAAATGACATGTTTTAACAATAAAAAGGTGTCATGAACATAGGAGCAACAAACATGCATAAACACAGTTCATAGTGTTACAGAATGTATCCTCATACAACCGTCCGTATGATAGCTAATAAAAAATCATTCCTCATTTTCATGTGTTTTCCTACAAATGTCCTGCAACATGTGACATGCTTGTCAATTTCCGCTCTAATGTTTTCAAAATAAACTTCTGTCTTCAAAGGAAACAACTTGGTTAGGATTAGGCAACAAAACTACTTAGTGAGGTTTAGGAAAAGATCGTGGTTTGGGTTAATATAACTCTGGAAGTTACTTGACAAATAAATCAACGTTGACTTCTGGTTTCACACGTGGTACGAACACCAGTCTCCTGGGAGAGTCTGGTGTTTTTTGACTGACCCACCCATCCACCCCGACCTCCTCCCTACGCTGCGTTTATACTTCCTGGTTCACAATTACGTGGATTACATACAAATTGATTTTGTGGGGAATATATACGAATTACAGCGCATTACTTTTTGCAGGTAAAACTACAAACGGTGTATGAGAACAGCCTGTACATATCAAAGATACTGGTGTGTTGTAACATGTTTCTCTTCTTCGTCAGACTATCATTGTGAAATTGTGAATCATTCTTATCAATAACACGACTGTCTGGTGGAGATGTGTGTGTCCTCTCACCCCGGAAGACAGTCGCCACACACAGCGTTGCTGGTGGTGGAACAGTTGCCCTTCTGGAAGCGGTTGATGAGTCCACAGTCCAGGCAGGGCTTGCACTTCTGCAGGCTCCGGTCCTCCTTGAAGCGACTGCTCCGGCAGGGCACGCACCGGGCATCCTCTCCATAACCAAAGCCACATTCCTGGGGGGATTAACGGGAGAAATACACCGGGTAAGAGGTGGGGTCGGTGGTTTGGGGAGATGTGCAGCTGGTGAAAAGAGGGCTTGAATGTGGACTACCGGGGGTCTGGAATTAAAGAATGATCTTGGCTCGCGGGATCAGAGGAGAACAATGGCCTGCCTCTTTTGAGAGTCCATCTTACACTGGCAATAATCTCCCTGACTCTCTCAGTATGAATGAGCGGCCTTCCGCTGCAAGACCCAGAAAGGCCAGGCATTTGAATAATAAAGGCCGTAGGGGACACCCACTGTTGTATTATTGCAAGTTTATTGCTGCGTTTTTGTGTGACTCCCTCTCCAAGCAGACTCTGTGAGTGTCCCGTTGATTGAGAGGCCAGCAAGCAAAGGAAACGCTTCAGGAAGGGGGCAAGGATTACGGAGAGGTATACGGAGAAAATAAGATGAATACTCTTTTGGTCTTCAACAATTGAAAGTGCACTTAAAAAGCACAGCTTCCTACTACCGTGTGACTGATCTAATGCTGAACCACCTTTTGAAGATTTGTTCACCTGAAGCAAAAACTAAGTTATGAAAGATATTTTTTCTTCCACAAATTTATATTTACATTACTTACCTTATATTTATGTATGTTTATATTTAAGCCCTATATTTTAACTTAGAACCTGAGACCCAAAATTTTCATTGCCAAAAACTGCTTGCTGTAATTGTTGTGCATATGATAAAGAAACTTGGAACTTGTATTGATTTCTATGACCAAAATATATATAGTCTGGACAGATGATCAAATATGCATTGTGTTTGGTTGTATGAGTTATAGGAATTTGGTCACTCGTGGACCGTAACACAAAGTCAGATGAACTCTTTCAGATTTCACTTCCTTTTCATGTTATATACAGCAACTGGCAATGTAGAAATATGGACGTCTGGTATAGTTAAGAAGTAAAAGTTATGGTGAGAGGAACCCAATCTCTAGGGATGGGAATCACCAGAGGCCCCACAATACAATATTATCACGATACTTAAGCCTTTCAGCGATAAAGACATTTAGCGATATGCTGAGTATTGTAATAAGATATATTGCGATTTATTACCTTTTTTCAACTGCAAATTATGCAGTTTGTCAACATCTGTTTTATCAAATAAGATACAGTTTTTACTCTGTTCATCTCACTTCAATAATTATATTGCAGCAAAATGGGATTGTCGGTCAAGCAGACTGACCAACACTGTCATAAAAACATAAATGTTGCATCATGCACCCCACAAACTGAACTGTTGTATTACAGTCTACATTGTATTTGCAATAGTAATAGTTTATATAATGGATACTTGACGTCCGTGTATCGATACAATATTACCACGCAAAATATCGCAACACTGAATTAACCCCAAATTACCTGTATTTATTACTCCTGCTGCTCATTTCCACCTGCCAATGTTCGTCTTGTTTTGTCTCTTTCCTAATTGGTTCTCACATCCCTAAACATTATGTTAAAAGACTGGTGACCTCAATGACAAACTGACATTTACATGACAGCTGATATTACTGTACACCGCACTGAGTGAAAAGACCCTGCAGGGGTGACATCATACATTGATCATTCATTATCAGCTCCGTAGCAGCTGCCCTCCTGTTGTCCAGTGTTGCCACACTGCAATCCAAAGCCAGGAGGATAGACAGGAGGGGTGGGGGGGGTGCTCATATATCATTAAAGTGAAGGCCAGCTTCAAACAGGGCTTCTCTCTTCTCTTCTCTCATCGCCCGTGTCCCATTTCACTGCCCGGGCATGCAGTCCTGCTGGAATGTGGGCACAAGAGTCTGATATGGGGGTTGGGTTTGGGGAAGCAGGCTGGCAAGAAATTAAAAGGGACGTTAGCGGCAAAGATGCGATCGTGTGATGGCACCGTAGAGTCGGGACAGAAGATGAGGATTTCAGTACTTCCAGCCAAACACATGTGAGCCTGACATTGAACCCTTGGGCCAGGCCTGGCCCGAGGTGGACCAGCTAGGGCTGGACTATTGCAGCTGTTGTTATGAACTCTCCATATAAGGCCTTGCTCTCCAGCAGGGCAGGGAAGGGAAAAGTGGAGGTGGGGGGGGAACAGAGGGAGGGAAGAGACAGAGAAAGAGTGAGAAACAGAGAGGGGGTGGCTGATGAGTGATAAAGAGGGGAAAGGCGGAATAAAGAGGACTCGGCCGCCCACTGTTGCAAGCCGTGGCCTTGCCTGTCTGATGGGAATGAAGCTCAGACTGAGCCACGGGAGGCTGGAAAACTACCATGGCACTCAACCCTGATACTGGTCCTTAAGAAAGCGCCGTAGGCCCAGCCACTGCAGGGTACCTCACAGTGGTTCTGTGACCCATTTCCACATGAAGGAAGGGGCCCGGCGATGATTCGTCTCTCCTACGTCCAGCACTGGCACAAGTGTGGGGCACCACATGGCAGGATGGGGGCCGATGCCACGTAGACGCGAGCAGGTCAGAGCACTGAAACAAAAGGAAAACGGAGCCAACTTCTGCCCCTCTGATCCAGGCAGCACAGATCATCAAGGAGTGATCTCTTTCTTCTTTTATCCCTGCTAACAAAGCTCCACAGAGCTCACATCCTGCACTGACTGAGACTAGTTTAGCAGCTGAAAGAAAGACTGTGATGTTGAAGTTATTGTATGAAAAGGTGAGAACACAATGTATACACCTTTTCCAACGCAACTACAATGAAACAGCCACCAATAACAACAAAAGAACACATATCCAGTCTGGTAAACCTCCCTGCAATGCCAATATTTCCAGCAAAGATACCACAGAACACACAGAGTTAACACTCGACTACAGACACCTGCTAGCAGTTATGAGACAATATTTTATGTTGCTCTTCAGTTAGATTATCTGTATATTGTTCAATTTGGATCAAATAAAACTAAACATCTGGAGAGAAAACTACAAGGGATGTTGTCAAGAAAAAGTCCCTCCTTTTCCATATGTACTTTAAGGTGATATCACGTCACAAAGCCGTCCAAAAAAAGCAGATGCTTAACATCCCATTTCCCTGTCCTATCTCCTGATCTAGTTTGGCTGAGACTGCCAAGCATAACAGCAGTGCGGAGTGGAGAGGAGCGGCGAGAGAGAGAGAGAGAGAGAGAGGGGAGAGCTGGCTGGGACCTGAAGCATGTTCAGACGCAGAGATATTTCTGAGATTAGGAGGGAATCACAAGGGGGGCGGCCAGTCATCTGATCTGGTAATGAAACAACGCTGAAAACAATGCATGTTAGTTAAAGCAGCATTCTGTCCGGGACAAAACATACTCCTATTCCTTTTGTTTTCATCTCTCTATTACACCTTTTAAAGCTTTTTTTCTGCCTTCTTTAGACACAAGAATAGTGCAGCTAATGTCTGGCCACTCTGAATTTGCTTATGCACTCCTTTGTTTCTCTCTTTAGCCAGTACCATCCAGAAGTCCTTTGCCCTGGGAGTGTGGCTAAGGGAAATGTTACACTCTTGCTACATATACTACAAGATGTTGACACATCAAAGTTGTGTTCCTGCCTTTTTTTTCTTTTTTTTTGCCACTGGCAGTTTTCCAGCATGCTCTGGAAAGCAATTCACCCCTTCCCCTTCATGCTTGACACAACACAAGAGACTTACTATGAATGAAACCTAGAATGAAATATGTCTGAAAAAGAATAAGTGGTTTTAATGGACATTCCCTCTGTGTGGGTGGTTCCTTTAGCTACAGTTAGTGTGAAGAGGCTAATTGATGTTTGTCAGCTCGCCTAACAGCGGCTTCCAGAGGCAAACTTCCAGAGCAAACTGGGGCACATTCCTCTGGGATCTCTATGGCAGCTGCACAGAGTGACTCCAAAAGTCTGCTTCCCTCCCAAACGGCCAGCCGTGCCTTTCAGAATATGGACAGATTGTCTTGGTTACGCAGAGCTCAGATCAGAAGTTGTTTCTCTGGGAAACTTTCTCTGAGTGCAGGCCCAGGTCGCCACTGTGAGCCGGCATCCCGCTACCTTCAGAGAAAGAATGAGGCAGCCAATTATTAACCAGGACCCCGGGGTGGCTCGCAGCATTCATGCCTGTTGAGCTGGCAGAGGAACACGAGGACTACTGAAGCGTATTACCAACCACAGAGTGCATGTCTGTGTGCGCTGAGATTAAAGGCAACTGGGCTTAAATGCATGTGTGCAACAGATGTCAAGGGTGATACACACCAGTACTCAAAGATGTAGTGGAGTGTAAACCCACCTAAAGTTAGTTTACCAACCTTTTTATTAGCAGAATACTTAAAGCTGCCTTTAATTTGTATCATGTAAACACATACCTTACTATATAGTGTAATTACATGAAATTAAGTTATGAGGGCAATAGTCTCCTTCTGAAGCCATTTAGCTATCTTGTTTTCTTAGGCCCATCAGTATCTTTTGTCTATATAAATAGCAGGTATATTCTCATATGCATTCAGTTTTCAGTTTATTAGGTAAACCTAGCAAGTCTAATACAACAGCCCTGCAATAAATCAAACACTCATGAAGGTTATAATGTTCAGCTTTTGTTTAAACTGTTTTGATTCAACTTCATGGTCGTTTTATGGGCTGTTGAATTGTATTGCATAATACTGAGTAGAGCTGCAACGATTAATCAATTAGTGGTCAACTATTAAATTAATCGTCAACTATTTTGATAATCAATTAATCGGTTGGAGTAATTATCAGATTCCAGCTTCTTAAATGTGAATATTTTCTGGTTTCTTTACTCCTCTATGACAGTAAACTGAATATCGTTGAGTTGTGGACAAAACGAGACATTTGAGGACGTCATCTTGGGCTTTGGGAAACACTGATCGACATTTTTCACCATTGTCTGACATTTTGTAGACCAAACAACTAATCAATTAATCAAGAATATAATCAACAGATTATTCGACAATGAAAACAATGGTTAGTTGCAGCCCTAATACTGAGAGGTGTCTCAATTAGTCCACCATTGTCAATATAAATGGGGGGGTATAGTGTTTTTTTAGTCCGTGTTTTACTTTAAAAGTATTTAAAGACCTGTCAATCACTTTGGGAGTAACAACAGGTTCCAATCAGATTACATTTTGGTGATGGGAGGTGATTACTCCTTTCATTTTAATTTTTTGTGCCTTTAAACTTTAAAACAAAGAAATGAAATCTGTCAAATGGGTTGAAATGTTTAACTTACCACCAAGATAATAAGGGCTGCAACTAACGATTGTTTTCATTGTCGATCAATCTGTTGATTATTTTCTTGATTAATCGATTAGTTGTTTGGTCTATAAAATGTCAGAAAATGGTGAAAAATGTCGATCAGTGTTTCCCATAGCCCAAGATGATGTCCTCAAATGTCTTGTTTGTCCGCAACTCAAGGATATTCAGTTTACTGTCGTAGAGGAGTAAAGAAACCAGAAAATATTCACATTTAAGAAGCTGGAAACAGAGTTTTGACCTGTTTTTTCTTACAGAATTACTCAATCCGATTAATCGATTATCAAAGGAGTTGGCAATTAATTTAATAGTTGACAACTAATCGATTAATCGATGCAGCTCTAAATATAATTTAACTTGTCTTTTTTGATACTGCAGCAGCAATCTGTCTTTTACTGTCCTAACCTTTAACCTTTTGTACTAACCTTTTAAAATATTGGAACAAGGGAAACTGCTGCACAGGTGACATTTTGCAAAGCTGCGTATGATACAAAAGGTGACTTGTTAAGATTGAGAGGTTTTGACGTGTACCATTATTTACTGTTAAATAAATCAAAAAAGTGAAATGGTTTCTTAATGTTTGCTTGCCACAAACTGATTCAGTGATTATACTTCATTCACCTTTACATCACTGCCTACACTTGCAAAAGTAGCTGCTGCCAGAGAGGAAAGCCTATAAGCTGACACTATAGAGGCCTGTTTGTACAAAGCACACAAAAACCTGTGGCTAAGGTGGTGGAAAAAACTGTATTCCCAGTCGAAAGAGAGCAGCAAGCTTAGGCATGGCTTGCTTCAAACAGTGAAGACAATAAGTTGGACAGGGTGCAATGGGGAGAAACAATGGAAGCCATTCAGCTGCAGAAGGTCAAAAGTATGGGTGTGACTGATTAAAGAGGGGTCGGTGTTCTACAAAAGCTAATAACAGCTTGGCTGTTCTCTGCATGAAAGAGAGGAAGTAATAAATAATGTTGGTTCCCTGGATAAGATACACTTGAACCCAACGGTTTTACGTTTTTTTGTGGAGATTTTTTTTTTCACCACAGGAATAATCCATCCCACTTGTTTTCAGTTTAAGGAAGTTGATTCAACTGACCTGTTATGGATCCCTTGTGTTACTACACTTTCCTTTTCCTGAATAAACAAGTGACTATTTTTTCCTTTTAGTGGCTCTACGGAAAATGCTAATTGAGTGAACACAATACTTCAGACAGATCTTTTCTTTTCTTTTAAACTCAAGTCCAAAACAGTTTTGTACCAACCTTTGATAGCTCCTGTCCTGCATCACACTGCTTGCAGGGTTTACAGTTCCCAAACCGGTCCTTGTACTCCTGCTCTCTGCATTCCCTGCTCTCCTCCTCGGCCCCCACAGGAATCTGAGAGGGACAGTCATTTGGTGAAAGTTAGAAAATTCCTGTATTTCATCACCACTTTCATCCATAACAGAAAACTGAATCCACAGCTATGCATCATAATCTCTCCTATAATAGTTTAAGAGGATCAACCCCCGCCTTGGACTCCTCTTGAAAACAAGTCTGATACTGTTGGGATGAGATAAGATGAAACTTTAATGAGCCCTGTGGGAAATAGTTGCAGCTGCAGAAATCTAAGTCACACAAGCAAACAATACAGGGATCGCCAAAACCAGAGACTAGATAGCGAATACAATCAGGACAGTGCAGTAGACAAAGGTAAAACGATACTCAGCATTGTCAGAGTGTTACCAGCAAGGACTTTACAGATCCCACAGTGTGAGCAGTTCAAGTTCATGGGTGCAGTTTGTGCAAAGACTACGAGTTTGTAGCCTCTGCAAGCTCACTTTTGGAGAAGTTGGGGTTTGCTCAGATATCATGGAGAGTGCGTGAAATGCAGTTTAAAGCTTAAATGGAGCAGATAATGTAGCGTAACTGTAGGTGCAGTTAGAGCTGGGCGATATGGCCAAAATCTTCCATCACGATATAAATCATTTCACATCACGATAACTATCTATATCGTGATATAGAATGTTTTCTTGTGGTTCAATAAATAAATAAATAGTCTATATGAAATAAGGTAAAGCCTATTTTGGAAATACTCCTGTGTGAATTAAATACTTGACAAATGAAACGTACTTCTTAAAATATTTTCTCATTTTAAGAACTTGAGTGCAAAATGAACGTAACAGTTTTATGTTAAATTATAGAGAAAAAATAAATAAATCTAGGCCTATTACAATATAGCAAAATATATATACGATAGACATTTTTTATCGTTTTGACGATATACAGTATATCATATGTCATATTGCCCAGCCCTAGGTGCAGTGTATCTTTCCTTGTTAATGTTTTCAGGACTTCAAGAGACAAACTATACACACAATAACACGTTTTTGGGTGATTATAGGTTGTGAGCAAATCAAAAACACTAGATTCTCTTGCTTACTTGTGTTCAAAATGAGAAAAATGTAATGAAACGCTTACCAGAGTTGAATATATGACGTGCACAGTGAGTAGAAGTGAGAAGGTGTACTGAAGGATCCGGACCATTTTGATGAACCACTTGTTGCCTGCGGCTGAAAAAATGACAAAACAATAGAAGACTGAGATTAAGTATGTTATCATATTGTCTCTTCTCAATAACTTATCAAGAAGAAAAATTAGATTTGGTTGGGTCAGATTTTCTGAGGTAAAACAATACATGTTTTATTTTGATCATTACCACCAATACAGGCAAGTTCAGGTTTGTTTAACCTCTTAAACCCGCAATGACTAACTTGCTGTGCAGCCAATCTTTATTCACACCCACAGGATTTATATATTTATATTTTATATTAAGTGGAGATTGTGAGAGTTTCCAAATTAACCTAATATTTCGGGCTGAATTTTGGGGGGAAATTTGTGTAAAATGATGCACAACACATCTAAAATATGAGTAATTTCACTCACCGTAAACATCAATATAGCTCCAATGATGCAATATAACAAGCATATATAAAATACACATAATACTCATACTGATACTGACTATAATAGTCATACTGTGTGAAATAAGCTGAAACTTCCAACGTTAAAGTTACAGAAGGTAGTTATAAAAGGGGGAAACTGGATGTCGAGGGTGTTTAAACACATTTAAAAACCATATTTTTCCACAATAAAGCAGGTAGCTATAGGCTGTGATGCACTAGTTAAACAAAAAAACACACGTGCAAATTGCAGCAGAGTTAATTGAAGCAGTTTGATTAAAGTCCCAATCAGCAGCTGCAACTTAGACAGCTTCAACAGATTTACATGAGCAAGACTTTCTCATATAAGGCCATTACATAAAAAAAATGTCTTTAAAAACACATAATATTTTTACTTTATTTTATTTTAATTCTTGGATATTTTAAGTATGTGTCCTCCTTTTTCCTCTGAATTCACTTGAAATTGTAGTTTAAGATGAAGTCTTGTTTTGTTTTTGTGTTTCCTCTCTCTCCCCTCTTGTTTTAAGTTGTGAAATTTTGTGTAAAAACAAAGAGAGAGCTGTAAAAATTAAAATACAGTAAGAAAGAATGTGATGATGATTGTATAAGTTGCTGAAACTGCAATATAAACTTGGTTAAAAAAAACAAAACATAATATTGTCACCATGCATGTACCAAACATCCATAACTAGAATTTAAAAAAACAATAGGCCTATCTCGCAGTGTCTCTATAATAAAACTACTTGTAATATAATATATATGAAAATACATTAAGAAAGAATGTGATGATGATTGTATAAGTTGCTGAAACTGCAATAAAAACTAAGTTAAAAAAAAGAAAAAAAAACACAATATTGTCACCATGCATGTACCAAACATCCATAACTAGAAATAAAAAAAAACAATAGGCCTATCTTGCAGTGTCTCTATAATAAAACTACTTGTAATATAAATTTAGAGACTATAGGTGAAATGTTTGTGTAAAAACAAAGAGACAGCTGTAAAAATGAAAATACAGTAAGAAAGAAAGTGATGATGATTGTATAAGTTGCTGAAAATGCAATAAAAACTGAGTTAAAAAAACAAACAAAAAAACATAATATTGTCACCATGCATGCACCAAACATCCATAACTAGAAATCAAACAAAACAATAGACTGATAGTATCTGTTGTTTACCAACTCGTGACTTTAAAGCAGCAATTATCTCGCAGTGTCTCTATAATAAAACTACTTATAATATAAATTTAGAGACTATAGGTGCATGTTTTGTATTCTGAAATCAACCAAAAGCTTGTTGCATATCGTTTTAGCGTTAAACTAACTAAAACTAATAAAAAGTTCTTCTTACCTGCTATAAAAGGAGCGTGTAGATCAGAGTCTCGGTGGTTATTAGTCTCCAGCAGCCCGGTGAGAGGTGAGAGGTGTGGTGGTGTGTTTCCCGCACCGGTCCTCTCACCATGTCAGCCTGCTGCTGCTGCTGCTGCTGCTCTGGGTTTGTGTTGAGCAGCAGCAGCTCCAGGACGTTCAGAGAGCAGATCAAAGGCAGAGAGAGAGAGAGAGAGAGAGAGAGAGAGAGAGAGAGAGAGAGAGAGAGAGAGAGAGAGAGAGAGAGAGAGAGAGAGAGAGAGAGAGAGAGAGAGAGAGAGAGGAGGGGTGGCTTATGGATCTGAAGAGTGGTGTATCTGATCTGTGATCAGCCTGCAGACATCAAAGACCTCCGGTCCCCACAGAGAGACAGACACACAGAGAGGACTGAGCTCAGTTAAAGCAACAGAGTGATCAATAATAAAGAGCCTCATTGTTTAGTATGAATCGATGCAGTATAGGTTAGAATAAAATGTCGAATCAGAAGAAGACTATACTTTCTATTTCTATGTGGTTTATTTTTAATGGCTGTTTTCAGTCTTCTGGATTTTTGAGCACCAGCCAAGCAGCTTCCAAACTGTGGTCCGCGGACCCTCTAATGGTCCTTCAGTGTCCCTGCTGGTCCCCCAACAGGGTTATTATAGTAAACTAAAAAAAAAAAAATAAGCAGTGAAAAATATTTTTAGTGAACTGAAACTAAATAAAAACAAAATCATTTAAGAAAAAAAAAATAAACTAAAATTATATTTATTTTTTATTATAATTTTTTTTAAATTCTGCATGTCTGTATTCTTTTATTTCTTTTTTTAATTAATTTATTATTATTTATTTTTTTAAGTTCTGCATGTCTGTATTCTTTTATTTATTTTTGTATTTATTATTATTTATTTTTTTAAATTCTGCATGTCTGTATTCTTTTATATATTTATTTATTTATTCATTTATTATTAGTAGTATTATTTTTAAATTCTGCATGTCTGTATTCTTTTATTTCTTTTTTTCCCTTTTTTATTATACATACATGTACACACACATAACATGACGATACTAAGAAGGAAAGGAAAAATAAATAACTAAATAAAAAGAAAAGAAAAAAAGGGGGTAGGGAGTGCAGAGCAATCACGGGTTACAACAAACATTTCAACTTATATTACCGACTGACAGCAGTCGCACAAAAATATCCATTTCATATTGCATGTCATTTCAGCATAAACATAATTAAAATAAATAAAACTATATTTCCTGATTAAAAGCCAGGGCTGTCAATCGATTAAAATATTTAATCGCGATTAATTGCAAATTAATCACACATCTTTTCATCTGTTCAAAATGTACCTTAAAGGGAGATTTGTCAAGTATTTAATACTCTTATCAACATGGGAGTGGACAAATATGATTGTTTTATGCAAATGTATGTATATATTTATTATTATTAATTAACAACACAAAACAATGACAGATATTGTCCAGAAACCCTCACAGGTACTGCATTTAGCATAAAAAAAAAATGCTCAAGTCATAACATGGCAAACTGCAGCCCAACAGGCAACAACAGCTGTCAGTGTGTCAGTGTGCTGACTTGACTATGACTTGCCCCAAACTGCATGTGATTATCATAAAGTGGGCATGTCTGTAAAGGGGAGACTCGTGGGTACCCATACGACCCATTTTCATTCACATATCTGGAGGTCAGAGGTCAAGGGACCCCTTTGAAAATGGCCATGACAGTTTTTCCTCACCAAAATTTAGCGTGACTTCGTAGCGTTATTTAGCCTCCTTCGCGACAAGTATGACATGGTTGGTACCAATGGATTCCTTAGGTTTTAGGTTTCGACCAGTATCTTCACTCCAGCTTTAAGACTGTGCCTGTTAAAGAAATTAGTGCCGTTAAAACTTTTTTTTTGCATTAACACATTATTATCGCGTTAATGTTGAATGTCATATTAAAAACTGATAAAAATAAAATAAAAATGAACATAAGTTCATTTCAGCTATGTATTTTTTTAGCTATCATATATCACTACCAAAAACAGGAGACAGCATGAATTTCTGTCAACTCTCGTGACGTTGAACCACAGAAACTGAACGGACTTGACCTTCCAGGAGATGGTGTCATGCCGCAATTGCTTCACATCGGACACTAAAGTAGCACAAAGACTAAACATTAAACATTATGGCCATTACTACACAGTTCTCCAACCATGTATTTTGTAGCCTATGTATATAGCTACATTCTTCTGAAACATTAGAGCTGACCCTAACAAAAACAACCTAAAACAAATATATAAAAACTAAACATAAAAATAAACTTTTCTTGAAAAACTTTAACTAGACTAAAACAAGCAAACACACTCCAAAAAATAAACTAAAATAAAACAACTAATTAAGAATTAAAAACTAGGCTATTATAACCTTGGTCCCCACTTACAAGTTAAACTTCATATTTAGGCTACCAATAAGACTAACTGTTCTAGAGTAAAAGGCAATGCAGACTTTTCTTTTTGAAACGTGACTCCTCATGACATGTGATGCTGGTTTGTAGTCTAATCTGCCCGTCTATTTGGAGGTTGTTGACATTAAATTATTTGGGAAGCTTTCATCTCTATGAGCTACAGATGTCATGACGTCAGTGTGCTGCTCCAGGATTGGCTGAACCTCGGCTGACTTGTTAACTCATCTGCTGGGTTCAATGTCAAGCTACTGAGTTTGTCTGCATGGAAAATAGATACTTCATTCATGGATACAAATCATTCCATGTATGTATTGGGACTTTTTTTTCCAATGCTGGGCCCCTTATAAACTTACCTCAACAAGGTATTAAGTTGTTTAATGTTTAAATTAGATTTTCTTTTAACAAAACACATCATTGGAAGCTAATTGAATCCCACTGAGTAAACTGAACTTTTAAGAAATATATATAACAGTGAAGAATCCAGTAAAGATTTACTTTTTGCAAATTCCTTTTTAATCTAAATGCATAAGAAAATGCCACAGTTAATAGGCCTATATTATTATATTATACTGACCTACCTAAAGTCTTTCTACAAACATTTAAAAGCAGTGTGTAGGATTTAGTGGCATCTAGTGGTGTGGTTTCAGATTGCAACCAACTGAGTACCCCTCTGCTCACTCCTACCTTTCCAAGGCTGCGATAACGTGAGGCGCCAAGAGAAAAAAACGTGGTGACACCATTCGCCTCGCACAGATTGCCATCCTTACCGTAATAACACTACTTTAGGAGCAACGGAAGTCAGACGGCGGCTGGTGGTACCACGGTTTTGCACGCAGCTCATGTTACCGCAGTTTCACAAGCACGTCAGAGAACTACAGTGGCCTAGAGGTAACTTAAAAACGTGAAAGCCTTGTTTGGTTTGTCCGTTCTGGGCTACTGTAGAAACATGGCGGAGCAACATGACAAACTCCGTGACCCCTATGTAGATATGAAGGGCTCATCTAAGCTAACAAAAACACAATTCTTAGTTTCAGGTGATTATACACTAATGAAAACATAGTTATGAATATTATATTCCATTTCTGCTAATAGATGCCCTGAAATGTTACACACTGATCCTTTAATTTTCTGACAAACCCCAACATTGTCTTAATTTTCCTGTTGATATGACAGTTAATTTGTGAAGATTGTGGCAACATGAGCTTCAACGGATTTGACAAAAGCCATGTTGACACAAAATGTACATGATCATATCCACCTCTGGCAAAAAAACAAAAAAAATGTGTGCAGTATGCACAGTGGTGTTTGTGTTTCTGCGCCGAGGCAAAGACACAGAGGACAAAAGTTCAGCACTGCAGAAAAAGTGGCCAATTACTGTACATGTCTGGGCATGTTTATATCAATTCCAGGAAATCAGTGTCTACTTTGCAAATGTAATTAGCGGTTACTTTCTTGCCTATTGTGAAATATTAATATTCCAAATGCTTCATGTGTCCAAGCATGACACAAATCTGTTATTATTATTACTTCTGAGTGAAAAGTCTGTCATAATTTTTTCATCGGCTTTATGAGTTTTGTTCTTTTTTTTATGAAATCATAGAACAATGGTTTCACACTGTAGCAGTCACAATAAAACATATTTCTAATTTCTGCTGTCCATGTTTATACTGTGTGTATGTATTAATTTCCACTGTGCTGAGGTTGAATCTAGACTAGTGATCTGCACGTCACTGTGACATGAGTCATCTGGCTGTACTGCAGTCAAAGCTTCTCCTCGGTCAAGCTTTGCTGTTGTCTCCATCTACTGGGAGGTTAGTGGCATGTTTATTATACTGCTGCTGAAAGTTGTGTTTTTACTGCAGTCTGCTATAAAGCATCTATTGAGCAGTATTGCCATTATAGAGTGCATGGACATCATTTCCCACCACATATTCTATTTTATTCTTTTCTATTTTGTTCTGTTGTTGTGAGGATCAGCAACAGCTCCCTCACTATTTGCTTAAGCCTTTTGTTAAGAAAGGTGGATCACACAGTTTTCTTTAATTTATAGTTAAATAATACATTGATAAAGACAACGAATTGTAGCATTAGAGTTAAGTTTATCTCTCAAATTTGTATGAAATGACAGGCTGTAATCAAAGCCATAACCTGTCAAAGTTTGAGTCTTTTCATGCCCCTGTGGACATAACTCTTTCACACACTTTTTCATCTGCCCGGCTGCACTTATTTGTAAATAAAAGTGTAAATTGTAGTGAAACTGATTAAACACTTTTCAAGCCAACAACATCAGGGTTTAATTATTTATTTATATTATAATAAATACTGTTATATATGAAAATAAAAATCTAAATTTTTGTCTTAAAACCATTGTGATCTATTAATTTTTCTTTATTATTTCAACCATTACTTTGAATGTATCTTTTATTTTTGTTTACTCATTATTATTATTATCATTATTATGTAAAGCATATTTGATACAAGGTTAGATTCATTATCAATAATATATCATTAAGACATTTTTTTCTATAATTATTCATTTCCTATGTTATTTTATTTAATTTTTTGGTTTTAATATTTGTTTTAAAAACAAAAAAGAAATGTTGATACACGCTGGAACTGAACTGTAAAATAAGCCTTTTGCTAATGAAAATAAATCTTTAAAATAAAATAACAACAACATTGTGATGTCTGATGTGTTGCGGTTTACAGGGCTAGGGTTAGGCTTCTGGGGGGTTGAACCCTAAACTTAGCCTTTAGGCACCAAAAGAGCTAGAGCCGGCCCTGGTAGCCTCTATAATCCTACTCTATTCTAAAGTATTATATCATTTTTGCGCATACTTTACAACTATAATGTTCAGGGCCGGTTTAAGGCATAGGCGATATTGGCGGTCGCCTAGGGCGCCACCTTCTGGGGGGCGCTGGTTGCCCTCTAAAAAAATAATAATAATATATATTTTTTTAAATGCCAGTGGGCACCCTTCCTCATTTTGTGCATTGAGGTTTATATTGTGTATACAATTTCTGATGCAACCTTGACCTTAGAGTGGCGGGGGGGCTCCAAATCTGAATTTTGCCTACAGGGCACCAAAAGAGCTAGAGCCGGCCCTGGTAGCCTTTAGATAGATAGATAGATAGATAGATAATAACTTTATTGATCCCGAGGGAAATTCAAGTTTCCAGCATCACAGTAACATAGTGCAAAACATGTTAGTAAAAAGGCAGTAAAAAAGTTAGTAGTGCAAAGTACAAAGTACTATA
>CAKAKR010033327.1:24804-73195 GCA_916700685.1 Adelosebastes latens
GTGTATATATATATGTTTTTGTTTTTATTTTGTTCTTTTTTTATTTTTATTTATTATTGAATTGACGCTTTGGCAATATTGTTCACCTGACAGTCATGTCAATAAAGCAAATTGAATTGAATTGAATTGAAAACTACATACTACAGGTTAAGTAACGTCAATTTAGCAGCTTATTTTGTTTTTTGGGGGGGTTGTGATTGTATAATTTTGCCATTCATGAGGATGCCTTTACGTTTAGCCTACTTTTCAAAAGTTATTGACGTTATAATAGATGGATAGATAGATAGATAGATGGATAGATAGATAGATAGATAGATAGTAACTTGTTGATCCTGAGGGAAATTCAAGTTTCCAGCATCACAGTTCCATAGTGCAAAACATGTTAGTAAAAAGGCAGTAAAAAAGTTAGTAGTGCAAAGTACAAAGTACAAAAAAATATACCAGATATAAAAATACAAGGAGATGAAGAAAACTGTTAAAAGTGAATATAGTGCAGGGTTTACAACTGAGATAAAGGACTATTAAAAATGTGAATAAAGTGCAAAAAGTGATATAGGGCTGAATAATAAAATATAGGAGATATACAGTAGAGACCAGGGGATTAAGAAATGTCAAATATGGAATATAATGTGGGATGAGAACTGAGTTAGAGGGTTTAAAAAAAAAAAAAATAGACTAAAGTGCAGAATAAAGCTGTACATTATTGGTATAATACAGTAAAAAACAGTCTATAAATGTGCAGAGTAGAGCTGTTGGTGGTGTGCAGAATTAAAAAAAAGTAGCTTAGTCTATGAAAGTGCACTGTGTGCATTCCCTATAGAGGTATATATGATATATGATATATATATATATATATGAGATATATAAGAGATATATATATATATCTCATATATATGAGATATATATCATATATCATATGTATATATCATATATATATATACATATCATATATATATATTATACTCTATTCATTCTATACTGATGTATTATATAAGTTTTGCGCATACTTTACAGCTATAATGTTCCTTGGCAAGTAGACTCCTTATTCTATTCGCCCATCCCATATCTGCTGGTGTGATGTCCCAACAGAGCTTCATTCTGCAGCTGTCGCTTTAAGAGACCTGTGCGTTAAAACCTGCAGTATGAAACTGTCCGGAGGTTTTCACCACTGTTAGATATCTTATATTCTGTTCATACCACCATCTGTGAAGTGTTCAGGTCGTGCTATTTTTGCCATCATTTAAAGGAAGTTGTGCAGAGGACAGAGTGACAGGACAGAGATGCTGCACTGATGCTGCTAGTGTCCTCATGTAAGTCTCTCTCTCTCTCTCTCTCTCTCTCTCTCTCTCCAATGCGGCATTAAGATGTGAGCTACTGGGGTGATGGAGCAGTATAGGAAATGTGTTTTAGCAATAAGGATATTTTAAGGTTGCAATACTTTTCTCAAATGGAAATGAATTAGACTTGAGGGGAAATCATAAATATAGCCTTTGGGTGGCTGAAATTGGAGTAGCCTACTGTGGTAAGTTTAACCTATTTTTGCATTATGCCAATTGGCTCTTTATTGTACTGTGTTCAGTAGCATGCAAGACTGCTATATAGGTTATTTTTTTCTGCATATATGACGGTGTTCAGTATATTGAGTGCGTGTCCTCAGGAAACCCTGTGATGCCACTGAGAGCAGTTTATATTTTAAGGTGCTGGGAGCTCTTGACTTTGAGTTGATGATGTCACTTTTCTATGTAATTGCTGCTGGTTTTGTCAAAAATCACACTGAACATTGTTTTAAAAAAACATTAGAGATATGGGCTGTGCATCAGATATCAATGTCAGCTGGATAGTCAGCATCCAAACCAAATATAAATAAATAAATAAATAAATAAATAAATAGTGTGATTTCTTAATATATTGTCTAATGCAGTGTTTTAATCTATTAGACCCTGGGCCTTGACAAAATGTGACTGATGAGCTTTAGGGGGGATGTTGTTGTTGGATGAAGTTGATATGCGCATGTTGGACTGCAGTGTGCTGGCGTCTCTGAGCCCTTTTGGTGTCCTGACTACAAGTCCCAGAATGCAACGGAATAAGCTGCTCAGGCTAATCAAAGTAATGCATCTGCAAGCAAGTCACTTTAGTGGGATTTTAGAAGTCACCTGCAGTCAACTGCAGTGCCATCAACACAGAGAGCAAGGATGTACTTAAAGTAATGTTATACATCAACAACATGGCTTATTAGGTATAGTGATGCTATATTGCAGTATGTGCAGACTCACCCTCCTGAATTAGCCTATTTACAGTAAAATAAAATTGAGCACCATGACAGTGTATGAATGAAATAGTATAGGCCCTATGTTTCCAGAGTGTGCCACCAGGATTTAATTGTAATCAATCAAAATGAATATATGTAGGCTGATCAATTAATTGAAGCATTAAAATAAACCCCAAATAAAAAACAATGACAAAAAGGTAAATTCATGTGCTCCCTTGGAAAAAATAACCTATGCTATAAGAGGTAGCCCACAGCTTTTCTATAGGATATGGGATCCATGGATTACTTATATAGAATCTTCTTAACCTTTCTAGGGAATTTACTTAATTATGAATTATTATTTTCTACGTGCCGTTTTCTTTTTCTTTTTTTCTCTACATTTATTTAATTAATTAATTAATTAATTAATTAATTTAAGGTTTCTATCTTACCACCATGAACTGTAGTACTGTAGTACTTATTACTTTTAATTCTAACTAACTAATTAAATTATTTAAAAAAAAAAAGTGTCATTTTTTTATTATTATTATTATTTTTTTTTGTATTTATGTATGTACATATTAAATGTTAAATGTAAGATATAATTTTTTTTGTATTATGGCACCGGTGTTATGTTTGTTATGTTTGTTATGCTATGTTTGGAAAAAAAAGGAATAAAAAGAAAAATTGATGAGATCAGAACAATACAAACATTCAGGCTCCCTCATGTATTTTTTGTTTTTAGAAATAGAAAATGAAAATCAACCCGTTTTTTTAAGTTTATTTCATCCCTTTTTGACCCTGATAAAGAAAAAACACCTTGTATTTCAATTTCATTTTTTGTATTTTAAAACGAAAATCAAATAACCACTTATTTTTTGTTTTTTAATATCCGTTTGTGAAAGGAAAATCAAATGACCAAAAGATACACTGACCAATAAACCTCTCAAATAAAATAGATTTTAAGTAATTTCCGTACATTTGTTAAATGAAGATGGTGGGTGTTAATCCGTCAGCACTGCTGTATCTGCACAGTTCCTCCTTTTTTTTAAAAAAACAAAAACTTCCAAGTCACAGACAACTAGAGCCAGGATGTAAGAATACGGCATTTGGACTCAGAAATAAAGTCAAAACATTTTTTTTTTATAGAGAGTAAAGCTTCACACACTGGGCTTTTTAGAGTAAACTGTAAACTCTGTAACCATTAGCTGCCCTAGTGTAAGGTATTATGACATAAACTCTAAGCTAAGACAAATCATATCATTATAAATAATCCGTTCTGATTCAAGGTTTGTCCATTTTAATCTGAGAAACTTTTATTAGTCTCTATGGCGGACACATGAACATCAGTTTGCAGCAAACACCAGCCTTTTGGCTCAGATTATTATCACTCACTTATTAACCACCTGTCACTGCGATACACCTCTAGTCTGTGGCTGTGCCTTTGAATATAGTTTATTGTTTGTTTATTTATTTATTTTGCACAATTCAAGACTATACAACATAACAAAAAAATAAATGAATAATATACAGTGCAGGAAGAGGGAAATAAAACCCACTGGGCTTATCTGAAGCCTCCACCTAGAGACAAGATTAATATAAAGAAATAATATGACTGCATAATAGTGATAAACAAATATATAACAAATTAAAGCTGCGAGCAGCGATGAACGGGCCCTCGCACATCTCGCCCGTCGGGGGTACTGGCGGGAAGCCGATCGACGCGGCCAGGCACAATGAAACCGGAACTCTGATGAGCGCAATGACGCCTGCCACAAGACTCTATGACAAACGGTTCATGAGTTATGAAAGGGGGCGGGGCTATGAGTGTATTTTTGCATGTAAATGTCCTCAGGACTGGACCCTTATCATGCCTGAGAAATTTGGGGCAGATCGGACTATGTACAGTGGAGTTACAACAACTTCTTGTTTCATGGCGAATGGCTCAAAATGCCCGCTACGCCACGGTCAGGTCATTCAGTGAAAACTCACCATTTGAATACATTTTCATCCTTAAGGTCTTTATATGGTCCTGACCAAATTTCAAGTCGATCTGATTAAATCTGTAGGAGGAGTTCGTTAACGTACATGGCCTATAAAACGCTAAAAATGTGCGAAAATCGCACATTAAATTAAAAATTGCTGACTTCCTGTTGAGTTTAGGGAATACCGCCAAGAGGCTCTTTTGTGCATCCCCACATGTTACATCTGTCTGCCAAGTTTCATACATGTAGGTGAAACCGGAGCGAGGGGCTCAATTTTTCCAACTTTCTAGGGGGCGCTAGCGAGCCATTTTGCAACACCCGAGCCCGAGACCCTTAAAATGTCAAATTTTTTTACCACGTCTGATAAGTGTGCCAAGTTTAACAACTTTTTGAACATGTTAAGGCCCTCAAAAAGGCGATTCATTTGCATGAAAAAGAAAAAGAAGAAACACTACAGTTTCAATAGGGCCTTCGCTGGCCCGACGTTGTCGGTGCTCGGGCCCTAATAAATAACAAATATAACAAATATCTAAGATCTTTTCTCGTAAATATGACTAAATTTAGTAATTTGTGTAAACTCAGTCATATTCACTGAACAAGGTAAAGCTACACAGCTGATTGCAGCCTGTGAACCAATGCAACTAAAAGGCCAAAGATAGTTCACACCAGACTGTGACGTGATTTAAGACGAAGCCGGAAGTGACCGGGAGTGACTACTCTTGCTTCGCCTCCACAGTGTTTGCTCCCCCACCACCACCACCCCGCAGTGTAATTCATTATTATTAGCACATCGCCTTTGAAGGAGTCAGTATGTTGTTTGGAGGGGGGGTCATCATAACTATGTCACTTTCCTATTGTTATTATTATTGTTTCCAGGAACACAGCCTGTCGTGAAAATGGATCATCTTTGTGAGAACGACGCGCAACGGACAAGTGAGTTGTTGGGATAACGCTCCCTAAAGAGGCTAAACAAAATCACCCGGTACCGGCGTTACACGGTTAAAAAGAAAGTCTCTTAAGCCACAGTCACAACAACAACATATTAGTTGTGTCTTATTGTGTGGTATATCTCATTATTATTGTGTTGGTATGTGTTTATCACACATTTATAACCGATCAGGCAGGTGTTTTGAGGAGAATAACGGTTTCTTGTTGTGTGACAGCCGTTATCCGGGAGGAGTATCCCTCCGCGCAGTGCAGAAGATAGTCCCATGAAGGTGTGTGTGTGCTGGGACACAGAGCAGCAGCGAGATGGCCAACTCTCCAGACCCATGGTGAGTTATACTGTTTAAATATTACTACTGGAAACATTTACTATCTACTAGTTTAATGTTTTAGGTTTCTCCACAACTGAACTGACAAAGAGATAATAGGAATAACAACATTTACAGTCAGTCTGTATCTACCTTCATATAATAATAAAGCACTACTGGTCCAGTATTGTTTATTATGGGCTGCTTTTCAAACCATCCTATTCTGGCTGCCACACCCACTCCATGCAGCTCCAGAGTGAATGCACCATTTGGACTTGGCTGCATGGTTTCCAGTCAGTGCCCAGCTGCTGAATAAGCAAGAATATCTTTTGCTTTATGGCTGTTAACGTATTGACAGGCTAACTTATGCCTTTGCCTTGCATAAGTAAAACACCAATTATTATGGCTTCCTTCTTAATTTCCTTTAAGCCATAATATTAGTTGAAAAACTATTTCGGCTCTTGGCGTCCTGAAGCAGTTGCGCTGTGCACAGCTGATACTAAAAACTATGACAGCATCAACTGGTGCCAATTTATCAACAATAGGTAGAATAAAACAACATTCCTATTTTTGGCAACATTGGGCAAAAATTCCATAATAACCTTTCAGCATAATGTAATTCAAGTGTTCTGAGAGATAACTAGACTCCTGCACCGCCTCATGGCTCTGTTTTCAGGCTTTAGAAAATCGAATCGTGACGGGAGACTTTGACCAATCACAGGTCATTTCATTGAGCATTCCTATTGGCTGTGCTCCGGTCACTTGGCGTTCCTTCACCAGATTTCACAATGGCGGCAGCGTCACAAACTTTCTCATTTTACAGCTAAACCGTGCACTACAAGATTATTCTGAAAACATTTGAGGAGAGAAATAGGCATTAACGTAACATAATATTGATTCATATTTGATCAGCGCTGCCTAGTTTGACCGTTTGGTTGGAGTTCGCGAGTGATTGACAGCCGGTTCTCATAGACAGCAGATGGACAGCAGACCTCAGATCAGCTCTTACTGCTTGTTTACCTCCGATATGTGAAATCCTGCAGATGCCGTTAGGAGCACCGGAGGACACAGAGGCTCATGATTTTTTTCAGGTTACCCGTTTCATGTACTACTGTCACGATATAGCGACCGATTTATAAAAATAACTTTTTTTAATCATATTTGCTCCAATCTCGCCTACTTCAGCTTTAAATAGCAGCACGGTCCATTCTAGATTGGGTGGTAGCCAACATAATGGTCATGGAGGAAGTGTTGACCAGCAACAAAATGACAGAGGTTGAAGGCCCTACTGATGGGACACAGCTCTCTTGAGGGGGATCAATCAACTTTTTTCAAGGTTTTACTTCACACTGCAGCAGTAAGGCTGCAAGCTGTGTGAGAAGGTATACAAGTTAATAGGGTGTAAATCACAAGTTTCCTCACTATACAATATTATATAGATTCTTTGGACTGTACGATATTTGCTGATATTACAAAGTCTGCCACGATTTCGATTCAATTCAGGGGCCTGCGATCGACATAAGAAGATATCATATGCCCAATTAACACAATTAGGGATGCACCAATCCGACTTTTTCAGTCCCGATACCGATAGCGACACCTGGGCTTTGGATATCGGCCGATGCTGAGTTCTGATCCGATACCAATTGTTTAATTAATAAGCTGTATGCCTCACTGTGTGGAAGTGACTGGGATCATTCTTTTATGTGTAAGGCAACATCAGACTTGACTTAAACATTGCTTTCCTAACTTTGTAAAACAAAATGTAACAAATAAATACATAGATATAAATGTATTGAATTGTTATTTATTATTAAAATAATAAATCGTACACCAGCAACTTGGTAAAAAAAATCTTAAAATTAACAGGAATTACAATTCAAGTGTAAACCTTTTAAATAAAGAAACAAATTGGTCAAAACTTAAACAGGAATTCAAATTCCAGTATATAATGTATGTAGTATTTAAACATAGAATAGATCGTTCCCATTGTCACCGATATCCGATTCAGCTATTTGAGTCAGCATCGGCCCGATATCCGATCCGGTATTGGTGCAGCCCTAAACACAATCAGTTACTTTTACATCAACTCACTAAAAG
Organism: Adelosebastes latens; assembly: GCA_916700685.1. NCBI lineage: Eukaryota > Metazoa > Chordata > Actinopteri > Perciformes > Sebastidae > Adelosebastes > Adelosebastes latens. Next base: position 32,391 of record CAKAKR010033327.1, read on the forward strand.
CAACTACAATATGATTTGATAAGTTTATTTCTGGGCTTGGGGAATTTCAAAATAAAGGCGCATCTTAAAGATGATATGTATCTATGATTTCACTTTGCATCGGTGATATTGGATTGTTGATCATTGAGTCAATATATCGATCTAGATCAATGTATCGTTACAAACCTACAACTTAATGTTCTCAAAATCAAAACCTATAGCCAAATACAGATGTCTAAATGGCACTAATGGACCATCAACAGATGGACCTGGTGAGGTTTCTATTCTCATGTTTCTTCCTAACCTAAACCTTGATCAATAATGACTGTAAGAAAGGCTATTATGTCATTTAGAGTTGAGATCAAATTCGGTCTTTGACCTCCCTTCCTCTGCTATTAAACTACCGTGACTATGTAGTCTGATCAATGCATACATAACGGAGCGCTCCAGACAAACTTAATATTGTACATGCACAGATGACTCCATCCGCAGAATTTTAAATAAAAGTGCACAAGTGTTCAATCTTTACGGCGCCCTGGTAGCCTAGTGGTTAAAACACATGTGATATAATTATATAACATCCCCTGTTGCATTAATACCCCTCGTTCTCCCTATGTTTCCTGTCTGTGTCTCTTCTGATACTATCAAATGAAGACAAAAATTCAAAACAAAAAGTCTTCCGACGGCTTATAATGATAATGATTTTGTTGCTAATTCCAAAGCTCTACCGACACCCCAACACCCCACACAATTTTATCCAAACTTCAAACTAAATTTGTCTCTTTTTTTTAGGTTGCCACGGGTGACAGTTAGTCACGAGTACATTGGCCCGAGGTCCTACCAGGTCTCTCCCTTCACATCTGTTGAAGACGTCAAACAGTTGCTCTACGAGGAGACGAACCTTCCCGTCAAAGAGCAACGGCTGACTCACAATGGGAGAGTGGTATGTTGTTTTTTTTGCTATAACAGCAGAGTAAATATACTATACTACTACTACTACTTCACATAAAGCCAATTTGTCACAACAAAACAGATCAAAATCATCTAGCAAAATGGTTATTAGTTGATAATTAGGAAAAATGTCTGTTCATACACTGTATGTGCGTGAGGTTAATGTTTTTAATTTTTAGGTTGCTGCTTGTTCATTGTTTCGTTATGTACTGGAAGGCTTCGCTAAACTATTTTCAGTCACAAAAATATTAGAGGCGCATGACAGTAGAGCAAAGAAAAACATTGGAAAGAAGCATTGCTTCTTTGTACAAAACACAGAAATCTAGGTTTTGAAATTGGCCATAATTAAGTATATAGTTAAATCAAGATCCTATCCCAGTCAGTGTTGGGTGAATGTTTTACATTGTTGTCACACTTTGTTGCAAGGAATTAGTGTAGTACTCATGACTCAAGTTTATTTATGTTGTAAATGTCGTATTATTTGTTTTCTTCTTGGCTATTTGGTTTGCTTGCTGTTCTGTGGTTGTGACACATTTTACCAATAACACACAAAGAGAAAAGGAATAACTGAGGATCCTTTCTCTGATGGTAATTGCCAGCAGCAGAAAACAGATCTATTTGAATGACCTCATGCCATAACTGCAGGACATTGACCTAAACCATTGACAGTGCCTTCATTGTTGAGGTGCTGTGCACCAAGTTTCCCTCACAGGTTTAATTTGTTGTTGCTGTGAACAATTAATTTAATCATTTTTGTGTTGTTATTGTTCTTATGACTGATTTGAGCACGTGATGGTCATAATTATCTATCTTATCTTATCTTTACTGCGGGTTTGTGCTGGATTGCTACAGAGTAATGCAGCGGTACTCGGATGACTGCAGTCAAATGATCTGACTCATACTGAGGGCATCATGACTAGGCACCTCATCGGCACAGTGTATTGAACAAAATGCAATAGTTTGCTTACTGCTTTCTTAGCATGTAAAACAAAATAATTGAAGTACAAACCAAAGCTAATATACTGTACATCTCCAGAGTAATTTTCAACATTTTAGATTTATCATTTCTTCTACCCTGAAATGGTATATTTTTATGGATACATTATAAAATTATATGTCAATACTTTTTATACAGTTTTATAAATTAAGGCTTACTATAAACATCTTATTTAGAATCAAACCAATGTGTCAGTGGTGTTAATTTGTTCAATTAGTTACTTTTGTGGCGGTTAAATGCACTGTGTGGCTCTTAGGGCTGCTGATTAGTCGATTAATTGGTCGTTTTGGTCTCAGTCGACTGATATTTCTTCAGTCAATTACTCATTTTTTTATGCTTTTTTCATGCTGAATGACTTATATCCAAGAAACTTATGAGCTCATCTCTGGTAAACACAAGATTTAAAGTGGTGCTTTTGTGTGATTCTTTGTGGAGAAACTTGGTTTCACACATCTGTTCATTAAATCAACTAATAGAATAGTCTACAAAATCATAAGAGTGTTAGTCAACTAAGAATTTCTTTGGTCGAGGACAGTGCTAGTGGCTCTTGTGTGTTAGTTTGGATGGTTGTGTCAGTATGTGGCCTGACATAACTGGACTTGATCCCCTGTCTTTGGGTTCAGCTGATGGAAAGCACCAGGTGGTGGTCAGTGCTCTGCAGCCCCCTCTGATCTCATAAGCAGAAATTAGCTGCAAGCCACTCCTACAGACTTATACCACATACACCACAAGGTCAGCTCCGACAATGCAGATAAGAGTTTTAAATAAAAGGAATATTTAAGTCTTGAATTACTGTTTCCTAGAACAAAAGATAAAAAAATGTTTTTCCATTGCTCCTTACAGATGTACGTATATATTTCAAGTTGCCTTCCTGTTCTGCCTAATGCAATTTAAATGTGCAGCAGTCTGATGGGGGAGGCACTGTGCCAGACACTGTACTTAGCAGAGGAGTGGTATGCCTTTTAGGAGAAACTGAGAGGCAAGTTAAACTTGTTCTCTGTTAGTTTCAAAAGCATTCTTCAATGTAAATGCCTGTCTGATGGTGCTCTCAAATTAAATAAAACATTCAGTCCAGTAGCCAAATGGGGTAAAACACTATTACACTAGTAATATACACAACAGTTAGGAGGGAAAAATGTACAACCAAAGCACTCTAATCTATAGATCAGTGATTCTCAAAATGGGGTCCGTGGCACTCTGTCAGGGAAATAATTTGCTATAAATTATAAAAATGTGCTTCATCATTAGAAAGTGCATATCTACAGATGGGGACCATTTGCACCAATAAAACGAGCATATTGTGTCCATTACTCCCCATGTTAGCTTTGGGCAAATAGAAACTCTGATATAATCGTAACACACAGCAATGAGTTCATTATTTTTAAGTTGAAGCACTTACTGAAAGTCAGCTTTAGACCGGTAAATTTAAATATCTGGATTTATTAGGACTAATCCAGTCTTGGTACTGTTCTTTTTCTGAAAGCTTCTAAGATCAGTTACTTGAAATGTAGGCTATAAATGCTGTCAAGTTGAGTCCAAATGCACTTTGAGTAAACTCACCCTCTGTTTAAAGATACAGTATATAAGTGGTCTTAACATTCAGTAACATTGCAAATTTACCCGCTGTAAGACTAATAAAGGACTATCTCATCTTATCTTATCTTAACATGAATCAAATTGAAATTGTTTACCACTATGAAACAGGTCGGAAGTATGTATGTTATAAAGTTAAATACAAGTACAAATTTTAGTAAGCATATGCTTAATAATTGGTGTTATGATTAATAATAAGGGGTCCCTGGCCCCAAAGCGTTTGAGAACCCCTGGGATGAAAGTTGAATGCACAAGACATAAGATAATTTAAATATTCAACTATATTGCTGACGTCTGAGTATGATCTGTGTGGCTACATTTCCACCCATATCAGTGTCTTTTCTCACACGTCTTTGGCATGCTGAGACAAGAATACAGCTTGTCTACTATAGCTTGTGAGCTCTCCGTTCCCCATATTAATTATTAATGTGACATTAAAGACTTAAAATCCTTCATTAATGAATTGTAAAAATGATTATTGCACGGTGCAGCAACCATGATGACAGAGATTTGCTTATGCAGAGCTCAGTTTGCCAGACAGCATGTTGATGTGCAAAGACTGCTGAGTGCAGTGGGTTACAGTGTCACCTTGAAAAGCCTCAAACAGCCAGAACAGCAGTATTGGGCCTGGTGCCAGCTCTGGCTCCCTACTGCATCGATTCTGAAAGACGCACCAGGAAAAGATACTAATGTGTGCAATAATGCCGCCCAAAAGATTTAACTGTTGCTGGGGTGAGATTGATGATACATACATTTTGATAGGAGGACAGAAGTCTGTTCATAGTTGTCATAAAAATGACAGTTGGCTTTCAAACTGTTTCATGAGTGCATTGAGTAATAAAATCGTTTATGGCAGAAGTAATTGGTTCATCATTCACAACTATATACTACAATAGTAGTTTGTTGAGTCTGATTTGTTGCTCCGTTTTCTCCATATAACAGATCAGGCCATTAAAAATTGATTTGTTTTCCTCAATAAAACACATTTTTGTTGTATGTTAAATTATGCGTTGTGTCCACATCCTACCTTCCTAGCTGGATGACTGCGTGCAGATCGGGACCTTGGTGCCTGCCGGGAGCCCAGAAGTGTCCGTCACACTGGAGGGAAGAGGCCTTAAAGGAGGAGGTAGGAACCACCACTTATCTGCAAAAATAAAGTTTTTACAACAGTGAGGCTTACTCAGCTTGGCTTTTACAGGGAGGTTTGGACAGACTACACCACCGCTAGTCGAATTTCTGAAAGATATTCTGAGGAGGTACCCTGAAGGTGGACAGATTCTGAAAGTAAGTGCTATGCTACATTATTATTTCATATTTTTCACAGACATTAAAAGCATATTTTTGGGGATGTTGGCCTGATACATTTTCTTCAAACTGGAAATAACAATACAGTTTTTATTCTTAATACAATTGCCTATTTTTTAGTTGTTGTGTTAGCAGGCTACGGACGATATTTCTCCCAGGCAAAGGCTTTAGTCAATAACACCGCTGTCAAGGGATTTGGAGTGAGAAAATATGTCAAGCTTGCACAAAAACAAAGGGCATAGTTTTATTTTGGCTTTACTTGCTGGCATCAGCTATATTACCATATATGGTAGCAGCATTGCCAGGGGTGAGGTCCCGCTGGGGCCGTCCACTCTGATAATGAGATCATGATACTGTAAGGCTTTTTGGATAAAAGCATCCACCAAATAAGCTGATGTCATCATGCACATCACATTTCTTAAAAACACATTACAGACCCTGTCTTCATAAATGTGTTTGTTGTGTCCGAATTTGTAGGAGTTGATTCAAAATGCAGAGGATGCCGGAGCCACAGAAGTCAAGTTCATGTACGATGAGACAGAGTATGGAGTGGAGTCACTGTGGTCACCTGACATGGCTCAGCATCAAGGTGAGTAGTTACAGTTAACACAGCCCTTGTGTTGGCAAGAGTCTGTCCTGCTTACCTTAAGTATCATTAAGCAGGTGCTCTGTAGTTGATCCTCTGCTCTGACCTGCCTGTAAACAAGGAAAACACAAATACATTTGTTAGAGGAATTATTGAAATAATACATTTTACACTGTACCTGTACTGTATATGTATTTTTAGGTTGTCTTAACTTGTTTATGCTGACCTGGTTTCAACTCATTGTGTTGCAGGTACGGCATTGTATGTCCACAATGATGCTGTGTTCACTGAGGAAGACTGGAATGGGATTCAGGAAATTGCGAGGAGCAGGAAGAGAGAGGATCCTCTGAAAGTTGGACGATTCGGGATTGGCTTCAATTCTGTGTACCATATTACAGGTGAGGACTGTCCCGAAATGCTAATTATAATTTCTGTTATCAAATGCTTACTTACAGTACAACCTATTTCCTCATGAATCAGTCAAAGAAACAAATAATATTCTGTGTAAAGAATTTTCCTGCCAAATTGTTTTCTGTATACTGTATACATATACATTTTTTGCTAAAGCAGTTAGGCAAAATTACTAGCTGCATTGTAAATTACTAATTTGAGTTGTAAGTCAGAATCAAATCAGACACAATGATGTGCAGAAATTCTTCAGGTGACATAAAAGACAGTTTTAATAAAAGCATAGTTAAAGTTTCCAAGCTTTGCAATATTTAAAAGCTGACAACTTTTTGGAAGAAAGACTTTTTTTTAATGTTAAAATAAAGTAGGGCTGCGACTAATGATTATTTTCATTATCAATTAATCTGTTGGTTATTTTCTCAATTAATTGTTTTTTTTAAAAAACTGACGATCACAATTTCCAAGAATCCAAGGTGACATCTTCAAATGTCCTTTTTGTCCAAAAATCAATAAAAAACACAAAGATATTTAGTTTAGCTGCGAATCTTCACATTGGAAAAGCTGGACCAGGGAAAATTTGGCATTTTTGCTTGAAAAATTAAATGAAAGGACACTGATAAATGTACACTATAGAATTATCAACAATTAAATTCATATTTTTTTTGTGTTTCTTCTTACTGTTTAGATGCTCCCAGTATATTCAGTGGAGACCAGATTGCCATGCTGGACCCTCATCAGACCCTGTTTGGTGTGCATGAGTCTGGGCAGTGTTGGAACTTGAAGAAAGACATTAAGGAGATCACAGAACTGGCCGACCAGTTTACTCCCTACATCGGGATGTTTGGGAGCTCGGAGAAAACCATTAAGGATGGCAGCTTTCCTGGAACGTTGTTCCGCTTCCCGCTCCGTCAGACACCCTCCCAGCTCAGTGGCAACATTTACAACAAAGAAAAGGTTTTGGAGCTATTTGAGTCTTTCAAAGCGGACGCAGACACAGTGCTCCTCTTCCTCAAGAGTGTTCAGAAGATCTCCTTGCATGTGCGTGAGTCTGATGGTACAGAGCGCATGTTGTTTCAGGTTACGGCAACAGAGAATACTGATGATAAGTTAGAAAGGCCGAACGCACTGAAGACACTGGGTCAGGCTGTAGACAGCTACAGCAACGGGGTTCCCAGTTCTACCATCACGTGTGTCACCTACCAGGTCAACATCGAGACTCAGGATGAAACGGTTAAAGAGACTCAGAGGATGACGTGGCTGGTTTGTAATGGAGTTGGGGGCAAAGGAATGTGTGCTGAGTTGGACTCTCTGGCAGACGATTTGAAGTTCATGCCAAATATTGGAATTGCTCTGCCTCTTACTCTGATCAATAAAGAAGACAAAGGTGCCACATCAGGCTTCTCAGGACGAGCTTTTTGCTTTCTTCCTCTCCCCCCTGGGGAGGAGAGTGAGACAGGGCTTCCAGTTCATGTCAGCGGCTTCTTCGGCCTCACAGACAACCGTAGGAGTATCAAGTGGCGGGAGGTGGACCAGTGGAGGGATCCAGCTGCCTTGTGGAATGAGCTGCTTATAATCAATGTCATCCCTAAGGCTTACTTCACGCTCATCACTGAGGCTATCAAAAGGGTACAGACAAAAAAGGACCAAGACTTTCCATTGTCCCCTACAGGGACCTATGGGGCCTGGCCAGATCCCAAGCAGGTCAAGTCCCGCTGGAAACCCATCCTCCAGCCGCTGTTTCATGACTTGCTGCAGCAGCAGGTCATCTATTCCCTCAGTGAGAGCTGGATCCAGGTGGACCAGGCTGTGTTCTCAGAGCTGGACGCAGACGAGGACATTTCAGAGGCTGTGATCAACTACCTCCAAAGCTCAGGAACGCAGGTGGCAAAGGTGCCCGCTGCCTTGGACTCTGTCTTCGCTGCCTACATGGCTGAGTCCGCTGAAGTAAAGAAAGTGACCCCGTCTTTGTTGCGGCAGGTGATCAGGAAGTACAAACACAAAGGTCCCTCACAGGAGAAGCTGCTGCTGCTGGAGTTTGCGCTTAGTGACGCCAATTACAGTGACCTCATAGGACTGGAGCTCCTGCCGCTGCAAGATGAGACATTTACAGCGTTTTCATCCTCTGTCACTGAAAAGGATGCCATTTACATTCTATCTGAAGAATACCCCAGGTAGAGATATATCGAAATAGTGTATTTTCACTACCAAGTTGTTGCAATTCTTGTCTAAATTACCTAAATTCTTTAGTGTCTCCTTAAGGTACATTTACCTTTGACTTCAAAAATGATTTTAATAGGTGGAAACTATTAAAAATTAAAAAGCCATTAATTTAAATATGTTGTGATTTAGGCTGGCTTTAAATAGGTGCACCTTCAGTTTGTATTATTAGTGTATCTCTCCTTTATTTATATACATATACAAGAGCAGATAGAAGTGTGGATCATTGTGCATGGCTTTAGTAGGGCTACTGCAATTTGCAAAGACCATTTTTAAGGTGAAACATTTCTATATCAGAAACGCAGATGCAAATTTGTGCAGGAATATTAACAATCTTGTGGTTTTGCATGCTAACTGAAACACAAATTAAATGAGAAAGTGCAAATGTTGCTGTCTGCAGCAAATTTGGTCCTTTTTCAAACAAACTTCATCCAGCTATATTATTTCGGCTCAGCTATATTGTATTGTTCTTTTATTTTATTGACTTATTTAGAATAAAATGACTAGATCAATAATAACATCAACCATTGTATATTTAAATCATTCAACATTAAAACACATGTACACGTAGAATTGGGTTTGTTTTAAAAAAAAGTCTCACCTTTTTTTCCTTTTGCTTCGTCCTCAGGTCTCTTTATCCAGGACTTGAGGGTCGGTTCCTATTGGAGAGCATTAAACCTTCAGTAATGGACAGTTTAAAGAAAGCAACCAAAAGCAGAGGTAATGTAACATATTCAATTTACATGTAATCTCTTCCACATAAATCCATGTTATGTATAAATAACCTTAGTCCCAAACAGTGACCAGAAGACTTTTATACTGTAACATATTTTTGACCAATTTATTTGTAATTTTAAAAATAATATGTGACAGTAAAGCTGTGATTAAATTCATGGATTTTTAGGGGCAGCTTAAAGAACTGTGCAAAATATGATTTATAGTTAAGTATAAAATGTCCCAGTGTGACTTTGTGGGTTATTTGGGTCAGCCATTTTGTAGTAACACTTGGTCACCTTTCTCTTCTGTAGTGCCAGCAGGGCATTAAAGTCACTGCTAATAGATCATTTATGAGTGAGAGACAGAAAGGGAAAGAGAGAGTGAGCATGCTGATTCATGGAAGAGTTGTTTTTGTGCTACACATTCCACCCAACCCACGAGATCAGATCCTGAGTGCACTCACTCACTGCCATACTCAACCATGATTATGACAAAAGGCAGTGAGCCAGGCAGAGGAAATATAACAGATTTGTCCTTTAAATCCAAGATGAAATACACAGAGAATATTGTAATTTAACATTTAACTAGAGCAATGTGGACTCCTATTCATTTTTATTTTGACTGAATTTAATTTTTTAAGAAATGTAGTATTGCCACTCCATTTTTCAAGTAAAATTCGGGTAAAATTCATCACAGAAATCTAAAAATGTGTCACTTGGTTTACAGTTCAACAATATCTTTGGGGGTGCTCAGGTAGGTTTTTCAAAGTGTGTCAAATATTGATCATTTTTACTATTAACCTTAACTAATGCATGACTGTAAATGTGCACCATGGTAACTGCAGTCTCTCACAGATACGAGAAGTAAAACAAACAACAACTCACATGTTTAGTTTCTTAAAAATCCTGTCCTAAACACATTCACTCATCATCAATCTGATGTAATTACACAGGTTACCTGTAGTGGGTCATGGTGCATTTTATGACTTGCAGTGTTTTTCTAGGTACGTGTGTTTTGAGAAATGGTGTCCCCTAAACTGAAATTATAAGAATGGGTTCAAGATTGATTGGATTTTAGTATAAATTCAACAAACTGTGTGTGTGTGTGTACAGAACATGGTTTGTGCAAGTGTGTTTACATCAATGTGCAGCAATATTGCTTTAAGTCTTGAATGTTGAGTATGAATATACTAATTATTAATATTTAGTCGTTTTTACATTAAAAATTCATTTAAAAGTGAATCTGTTTGTGCAGTGTTGCTCTCTAATTTATCTAGAAACCGATATAGTGGATTGTTAAGACAGTTTTTACAGTTGAACTTTCATCCTCAGACTGCTGCATCGTGCAATAACAACAAACTGTCAAACTTATAGTTAACATTTACTTCTACAATAATAACTGAGGCTAACTTAATTTTTCCTTGTTATTGGAACAGGAAGAGCCTGCACTCAGCTTCAAGTGCTGAACCCTGACCGATCAGCTCGACTCATCAAGGAGATCCTATCAACAGCCTGGCCGGCTAGAGACTTCATTGTCCAATGGGAACCTGGAAATAGAGAGTTGAAACATCCTACTGTTTCCTGGCTGAAGGTGATTTGGAAGCATCTCTACATACATTTTGCTGATGACCTAAGTACCTTTGAAGACATGCCTTTGATCCCACTTGTGCCACTTGAGGAAAACATGGACGTAGTTAAGCTTCTTCGTCTCAAAACTCCATCCCCCATAATGCTTGTGGATGAGGAGGAGTCGCCGCTTTCTGAAAACCTTCTTGACATCATGGAAAAGCTTGGAGGAGTAGTGATAAAAAAGCTGGATTCATGTTTGCAGCATCCTTTGCTAAAGAATTACATCCATCCATCCTCTCCTGGTATGCTTCTGCATATTATGGATAGATTGCCAACACAGCGATTATCCAACCAAGTCTCTTCTTTCTCAGTCAAAGAGAAGATTGCACTCAGAAACTTTCTTGCTGGACTGTCTGATATTACAGAGAGGGAAAAGCATACCCTGCTCGAGCTTTCCATCTTTGAGAAAGTGGGGACCTGCTCTGAAGGTACCTCAGCATTTACATCACTGAGAGGAGCTAGAGCTTTACACCACAGAGCCAAGTATCCGCCAGATGTGAAATTATCCATAAATCTTGTGGGCTGTTGTGACGAGGAATCAATCCGCCTCATCAAGATGCTGAATGTAGAACAAGTGAAAACAACACAATGTTTGAAGATGATTATTCAGGATATTGAGCGGGGGTTCTACACAACAGATGAGATAACCCACGTCATGCTTTGGGCACTTAAACATCTGGCGTTTCTAAAAAATGAAAACTCATCAGTGATCGGCTGGCTTTCTGCTCTTAAATTCATTCAGATGCCTTGTGGAAAGTCAGTCAAAGCCTCAGAACTTTTTGATCCTGAGCTAGAGATTCTTCAGAATCTGTTCTACATGGAAGAGAAAACCAGGTTTCCCACAAGTACATTCATGTCTTCCCCTGATATTCTTCATTCACTCAGACAACTGGGACTAAGAAATGAAGTACAGCTCAGTGAAAAAGATATACTCAAAGTGGCAAAGAAGATAGAGGAGTTACAAAGCAGCAAGGAGCCTGAGTGGGAATCCATAATCAAAAAGGCAAAAACACTCCTGCAAATACTTAACAGACAAACCAAGCTGGTAAAATCAGCTGATGCTCAGGCATCATTGCTAAAACTGAAATGGGTACCCGTCTGCAAAGAAAGACCTCCAACTTACCCTAAATCCCTTGCTTGGATTGGAGATACTCTCAATATCTGCTCTTTGTCAGAGATGTGCGACATATCCCATGCAGTGCTTGTGGGATCTTCAGTAGCACTGGTTGAACACACGTCTGCAGGTATGAAGAAGGCACTGAAACTAACTGTAGAGCCACAGGTGGATCAAGTATTGCAGCACCTGAAAGCAGTGAATGACTGGCATAAATCTCAAGCATTCACCACTGAGGATTGGTATCAATTCCAGCAGATCTTGTTTGAGATATACGGTTTCATGCAGGCTCATCTTGAGGATGCTAGAGAAGCAATGAAATCACTGCCTTTCGAATGGGTGTGGACGGGCAAGACATTCTCATCACCAGGCCAGACGGTCCTAAAGCCCCTACCTGATCTAGACTTGCAGCCTTACCTGTACTCCCTGCCAAAGACAATAAGAAAGTTTCACAAGCTTTTCAAGTTTTGTGGTTCAGTTGAAGAGGTTGTGTCAAGCCATGTGTTTGATGTCATCAGCACCATCCGACAAAGATGTGAAGGAGAGATTACCAAGGCGGAAAGCAAACATGATATCCTGCTTTTAGTCAACATCCTAAGATGGCTGTACAACAATCAGATACCTGTGGATACTAACATGCATGTGCCGATTCTTTGTTACAAGGACCTAAGCAAGCTAGCGATGAAGCCCATTCATGAATGCACCTACTGTGACATCAAGGTTGACGATTTGAATGACTTACTTGAGGATGCATCAGAGCCCATAATATTAGTCCATGATGACATCCCCATGAAAACCGCAGAGTGGCTGAAGGTGCCATGTTTGAGCACAAGGTTGATAAACCCAGAGAACCTTGGCTTTGAACAATCAGGCCAACGAGAACCTCTAACAGTGAGGATAAAGAACATCTTGGAGGAATATCCATCTGTGGCCGACATTTTTAAAGAGCTCCTCCAGAATGCTGACGATGCAAGTGCAATAGAGTGCAGTTTCCTCATTGACATGAGAAAAAACACTGACATTCGAGAGAATCTCCTTGACCCTGGCATGGTTGCTTGCCACGGGCCCTCCCTGTGGTCTTTCAACAGCTCTGTCTTCACAGACACAGACTTTCTGAACATCACAAGGTTAGGTGGATCAGTGAAAAGATGTGAAGCAGACAAAGTTGGCAAGTTTGGCTTGGGCTTCAACTCAGTTTATCACATAACTGATATCCCCATCATAATGAGCAGAGAGTTCATGATCATGTTTGACCCAAACATCAATCACATCAGCAAGCACATCAGAGACAGGTCCAATCCAGGGATCAAAATCAACTGGAGCAAACAACAGAAAAGGCTGAGAAAATTCCCTAACCAGTTCAAGCCTTTCATTAATGTCTTCAATTGCCAGCTTCCTCTAGCTCAGGACTCCCCATACAAGTACAACGGTACACTGTTCAGACTCCCGTTCAGAACAGAGCAGGAAGCCTCAGTAAGTGAAATCAGTAGTCTGTACTACAACACCACAGACATCTATTCACTGGTTGATGAGTTCAGCATATGTGGCCATCGGTTCATTCTGTTTACTCAGCATGTTGGAAGTATGGTTTTGAAATACCTGAAATATGAGGAACCAAATCCAGCAGGAGCACAAGATGTCGTCACCATCAACAAAAGTGTGTGGTCATCCAAATCCTCATACGGACCTCTGAGTATCCTAAAATCTGCAGCAAGGGTTATGAAGAAAGTAGCAAGCACCAACAGGGTACCTGCTGATATTCCCAAGTCCGGCTGCATCATACGCGTTTTGGTGGAGGAGTTTCATAACGTGTTCAAACGCATTGTCGATCTCCATTCACCACTGTTCAGAGGCTCAGAGGAAGATCCTAACCAGTACTTTGAGATGGCCGCTAAAGGTCTTCAGTCAAGGCGACTCACAGATGAAATGCCCCCAAAGGCAGTCGAGGTCACCAACTGGCTCATTTGCTCATGCATGGATGTAACTGAGGCACTCAAGTTTTCCCTTAATGATAGTGGAAAAAGACTTGGACTAGTGCCTTGTGGAGGAGTGGCTGTTCTGCTCTCAGAAGAAGAGAATCGCAAATGGACAATAAAAACAAATACCACACCAATCGGTGAGGTGTTTTGTTACCTACCTCTCAGAATCAAAACAGGCCTACCAGTCCACATTAACGGCTGCTTTGCTGTGACGTCCAACCGCAAAGAAATCTGGAAGACCGACACCAAAGGACAGTGGAATTCTGTGTTCATGAGACACGTCATTGTCCAGGCTTATTTAGCAGCACTCACAATGCTACGTTCAATGGCTGAAAGTGAAGAGCTGCTCGACTACAGCTATTACGCGGCATGGCCAGATCCAAGTCAGGTGCATGATGACTTCACACTGGTCAGCCAGGGTGTCTACCAAGAAATAGCCAAAGGAGGGGACAGTGAGCATGCAAAGGTTTTCTCAGACGGCAAAACCTGGGTGTCAATCAAATACGTCAGATTCCTTGATGATGCCTTACTCTGTAGGCCAGACATTGGTCCTGCTGCTTTCAAGATATTCTTGAAATACCTCAAGAAGAGTGGCTCACAAAACCTCTGTGCTGTTGAGCTGCCTGACTGGGTTAAGGAGGGATTTGATGATGCGGGATGTAAAGGAAAGTTGATGGAAAATACCCTGACAGAGAAGCAGTTCTTCTCAGATGTCTTTTTCCCTCACATCCAGGAAATAGACAAAGAGCTTCGAGATCCCCTGATGCATTATGTCTTGAATGAAAAACTTGAAGATTTTGCATCAATCCTCAGGGTTACTCCTTGTATCCCATGCTCTAGCCCAAATAAGGAACTGGTTTTACCTTCCAGGCTCATTCACCCAGAGGGAAGAGTTGCTAAACTCTACAACACTGATGATGGAAGATTTCCTGAAGGCACTTCTAAAGACTACCTAAACCCTGTGTGTTTAGTGAAGCTTGTGCAGTTAGGCATGGTCAAAGATGATCTGTCATGGGAGGACCTGATTGAACGTGCTCAATCTGTTATTGATCTTAATGAAAAAGATCACACAGCTGCATGCTTTCGCAGCAGTATACTTCTCAGTCTGATCGATGAGAAACTGAAGATGAGCGATCCAGGAGCAGCTGAGCTCTTAGAAAAGCTACATGACACCAAGTTCCTTCCATACCTGACAAGACCTGCAGGCTTTTCACTGCCATGGCATGGGAACAACTTTTCCCCAACAACAATGTTCTCTGCGAGAGAACTCTTCACAACTGAACATCAGGAAACAGTGTGTCTGATGAAGCCAATCCTGAATGAGAACTCTCCATCTTTCAAAGGCTGTGGTGCAATGTCCTTGGCTGTGAAAGACTGTCTTGGTCTGATAAGGAAGCCCTCAGTTGGACTGGTCATCAGTCAACTCAAGAAACTGTCTCAATCATTTGATGGTGTCACACTGTATCAAGAAAACATAACAAATGCCTGTTACAAGTTTCTTCATGAGGAAATGCTACAGGATGAGAATGCAAAAGGACAAATAACTGAAGAACTGAAAGAGTTCAATTCCATCCTGGTGGAGAACACATATGTCAATCCCTCCAAAGTTGCATTCCACCTGAATTTTGATGCAGCTCCACATCTTTATCAGCTCCCTAACAAATACAGAAACAGCTGTCGTGAGCTCTTTGAAAATGTTGGGGCACAGCCCAGCTTCACAGTCGAGGATTTCTCGACTGTTCTTGAAACTGTGAAGCAAGAATGTGGGCGAAGGGCACTCACCGAGGAGAACTTCCAGTTGTGTCGCAGAATTATCAGTGAGGGAATATGGAGCTTGATACGAGACAAGAACCAAGAATACTGCCAAGCGAATTTTGGTGGGATTATGTTACCCGACCTCAATCTGACATTGCAGCCATCAAAATCGCTGTGCTACAATGACTGCCCTTGGATCAAAGTCAGAGACTCTTCTGTGAAATACTGCCATGGGGATATTCCAAGAGAGGTTGCTGTGAAATTAGGAGCAGTCCCAAAACGTCACAAAGCCTTGGAGAGGTATGCCTCGAATGTCTGCTTCACTCCACTTGGGAGCGAGTTTGGACAGAAAGAAAAACTCACAAGCAGAATTAAGAGCATTCTCAATGCTTATCCATCAGAAAAAGAAATGCTAAAAGAGCTGCTTCAAAATGCAGATGATGCCAAAGCCACTGAAATTTACTTTGTTTTTGATCCAAGGATACACCCCACAGACAGAATATTTGATGATAAATGGATCCCAATGCAAGGCCCTGCCCTCTGTGTATATAACAACCAGCCTTTCACAGAGGATGATGTCAGAGGTATACAGAACCTCGGAAGAGGAACAAAAGAGGCCAATCCAGGCAAAACCGGTCAATACGGCATAGGATTCAACTCTGTCTATCACATTACTGACTGCCCGTCCTTCATCTCAAACAATGACATTCTGTGCATCTTTGATCCACATGCACATTATGCACCTGGGGCTACATCCGTGAGTCCCGGAAGAATGTTTAGAGACTTGGACTCTGACTTCAGATCTCAGTTTTCAGATGTTCTAAGTCTTTACTTGGGAGTCCATTTCAAGTTAGAACGCAGCACAATGTTCAGATTCCCCATCCGCTCTAAGGAAATGGCAAGGTCATCAGAGATCAGTTCTGTCCCTGCATCAGACAGAATGGTGCAAAACCTTCTGGATAAGCTAAAAACCGACGGTGCAGAGCTTCTGATGTTCCTCAACCACATGGAGAAAATATCAATCTGTGAAATTGATAATGCATCTGGAGAACTAAGAGTGCTTTATTCTGTGACAGCCAAAATAACAGATGGTGATCGGCTAAAGCGCAAACAGTTTCATGCCTCAGTCATTGATAGTGTGACCAAAAAGAAGCAGCTCACAGCTATCCCAGTCCAACAGATAACCTACACATTGGACATAGAGGACAATGATGGAAATTTGACCACATGGATGATCTGCAACCGGTCTGGCTTCCCCAACATTGAAAATGTCTCAAAAAGTGTGATCTCAGCTCACAAAAATGAAGACATAACTCTATTTCCTCGCGGAGGGGTAGCTGCATGTGTAAGCCACAACTACAAAAAACCACACAGAGCCTTCTGCTTCCTGCCTCTTTCACTGGAGACTGGCTTACCTTTTCATGTCAATGGGCATTTTGCCCTGGACTCTGCTAGAAGAAACCTATGGAGGGATGACAATGGAGTGGGGGTAAGGAGTGACTGGAATAACAATTTGATGACATCACTGATAGCCCCCGCATGTGTGGAACTGCTGATTCAGCTTAAGCGTCGATACTTCCCAGGTCCTGATCCCACCATGACCGTACAACAAGGAACACCGCTTCATGTTGTTAAAGATACATTGCGGAAATATCTGTTCTTCTACCCAGCCAACAGACTTGATATACAGCCAGATTGGTACTGCCTGGTTAAAGCAGTGTACAACTCTATCCATGCTGACATGAAGCGCCTGCTACCTGTAGTCAGAGCAGGGCACATGGACAACTCTGACATGCACTCTGTCATTTACATTTCATGGGTGAATACATCCACTGCAAACAAAGGCAGAGCCTTTTTTGATAATCTGCTTCAAGATGAACTTCAGCACTTGAAAAACACAGAGTACAACATCACCTCAAGGAAATCTGTGGCTGAAAATGTCTACAGGCTCAAAACCTTGCTCCTGGATATTGGTTTCAACCTGGTTCACAGCTGCGATGAGACAGCAAATCTCTACTTCTGTTTGGAAGATGCAGGGATACCAGTCAGTTATGTGACACCAGAAGATGTCCGCAACTTTCTTCACACTTTCTCATCACCAGACACATCTTGCCAGGTTGGAAAACTCCCCTGCCGTCTCCAACAGTCAAACTACAAGCTCGCTCATAACTTGAAGCTTCTAGTCGACTATTGCTTCAAAGACAGAGAAGTGGATGAAGTCACCATTGAGGGTTTGCCTCTCTTGATAACAATGGACACTATGCTTCAGGTGTTTGATTCCAAGAGACCAAAGTTCCTGACAACACATCATGAGCTAATCTCATCAAGGAAAGACATGTTCATGAATACACTGTACATCAGGTACAGCGACATCCTTTTGAAGGCAGGAGCGGCAAAGATCTTTGACATCAGTTGCTTTGGTGACCTACTGGGATCTGTTCTTCCAAGAGAGTATCGAACAAAGATCCCTGTTAAGTGGAGAGACACCTTTGCAAGTGAATCTTGGCTGAAGAATGTGTGGAACTTCATCAGTGAGAATATCGCTGTTAAGGAGGATCAGGTGGACATCAAACCCAGTTTTGACACAGTGCTTGACATTCTGAAAGACTGGGCTTTGCTACCTGGAATCAAATTCATGGCAAGAGAAAAGATAGTTGTCCCTGAGCATGATGTGCTTCTGCCTCTGAGTTTGATGAACATAGCCATATTTCCACATGGCCAAAATGACAAAGTCTTTCACACCCTAATGAAAGCCGGGTGCATTCAGCTTGCAGTGAACAAAATCTGCATCAAAGAGAATCCCATCATGCCTTTTCTGGCACAACACACAGCAAACATTGAAAACCCATCAAGTGTTCTGAAGGCTGTAGAGTACATCATCCAGACATCTGCATTCAAAGCAGCAAACCTGACTGACAAAGACTTTGAGGCTCTCCTGCTGTATTTCAACTGCAACCTAGCTAACCTCACACAACAGGATGCACAGAGCCTAAAACTCCTCCCATGTTTTAAATCAGTTAGTGGGAGATACATCAGCATTGCAAACTATGGGACAAACTATGTCCTCGCAAAAAGCATTCCCACTGCTGACATAGACAAATGGGCTCACACAGCCTCCTTTGCCTTTCTTGCTGACAATCCGCAGCTAAAAGAACTGTACACCTTCCTTGGTTGCATGCCAATTGATGACTTGGAAATCTACCTTCAACATCTCCTGCCAAAGTTTGAGAGTCTTTCCTATGATGCCAAAGTTGAACACATTGTCTACTTGAAGGAGAGACTCTTGTCAATGGAAGAACCATGCGAGATGAAGGATCAGCTCTACGAGAAATTGGAGGGACTGTTGTTCATCTATGACTACTCAAACAGACTCAGGCCAACCAAGTTTTTCTATGATGAAGAGGTGAAGGTGTTTGAAGTCATGTTACCTACAAAGTCATTCATACCAAGAGACTTTTTTAAGAAAGTTGAGCAAGTGACAAAACCCAAGAACGGGACATTGTCGCTCCCCTCATGGATAACCTTTCTGAGAAATATTGGTCTCAAGCACGAAGTGTCACAGCAGCAAGTTCTTCAGTTTGCAAAAGAGGTCAGCATCAAAGCCCAAACAGAGAGCTGGACCAAAGAAAAAGTGCAAACCATTGTTGATGTTCTCTTGAACCACATTTTCAAAGAGAGGACAGATCTGTTCCAGGGTTCTTTTCTCAAAGAGCTCTCAATGATACCATTCCTGTGTCCCGAGAGAGCCCCCAAAGAACTGATCAAGCTTCATTCGCAGTACCAAGAGATGAGTGGCACACTTCCTCTGATTCGTTTCAGTGGGTCTCAGGTAAATCCAAAATTCAAGCAAACAGATATCATTCACTTGCTTTGGACATCTTGCCCAATTCTACCTGAGAAAGCAACACCATCAAGCATAAAGGACCAGGAGGGGAACACTCTCACTGGACAGGAACAACTTGATGAAGTGCTGAACATGTTAGGTGTCAACTTGGACCCACCGTTGGAGAAAGTCATAAGCAACTGCAAAAACATCTGCAACATATCCAATCCGGATGATGAAATGGTGAAAACAAGGAACAAAGTTCTAAGGTCCACCTACGAGTTTCTCAATGCAGATAAAAGAGATTTCCGTTTTCAACTACGTGGGGTGGCTGTTGTCATGGTTGAAGATGGCTGGAAATTGCTGAAACCTGAAGAAGTTGTGATTAATTTGGACAATGAATCTGACTTCAAACCCTACTTGTACAAATTGCCTCTAGAACTTGGTACCTTTCATCAACTGTTCAAACTTCTTGGTTCAGAAGATGTTGTGTCAACCAAACAGTATGTTGAAGTGCTGTGGCGAATTTACAGAAGTTCAGAGGGCAAGCAGCTTGACCCAAATGAAATGAGAACTGTGAAAAGGGTTGTTTCAGGATTGTTCAAGTCCCTCCAAAATGATCCAGTGGAAACTCGCAAAGAGCTCGAGAGTCTCAAAGATTTGATATTTTATATGCCAAGTCATGACGGTAGATTAGCAAAATCGAATAGCTTGGCGTTTGATGATGCCCCACACTACAAGAGCAGAATTCAGGGTAACGTTGGAGTTCAGATGCTTGTAGACATGAGCCAGTGCTATCTGGGCAAAGATCACACCTTCCACACAAAGCTGATCATGCTACTTCCACAGAAACTAAGGCCTAGACTGTTGAGTAGCATTCTTGAAGAGCAACTTGATGAGGATTGTCCAAGAATGTGCCAGTTTGGAGCTCTTTGCTCACTTCAAGGTCGCCTTCAGCTGTTGCTGTCATCAGAGCAGTTCATCACAGGACTGATCAGAATAATGAAACATGAGAATGACAACGCATACCTTGTGAATGAGGAAAAAGCCATACGTCTCTGCAAAGCACTTTGCGAAGGATTGAAAGTTTCTTGTTTTGAGAAACTCCAGACAACATTAAGAGTGAAAGGATGTAGCCCCATCCCACACAGCCGCAGCGAAACACTTGCCTTCCTCAAGAGGTATGGGACAGCTGTGATTCACCTCTACATCCAGCATTCAGACAGCAAAGACATTAACTTTCTCTTAGCACTGGCAATGACATTGAAGTCTGCTACAGATAATTTGATTTCTGACACATCCTATCTGATTGCAATGCTGGGCTGTAATGACATCTACAGAATCACAGAAAAGCTGGACAACCTTGGGGTTAAGTATGACTCAACAGAGCCTTCAAAACTTGAGCTACCCCTTCCTGGAACCCCCATACCAGCTGAGATACATCACACACTCCTCATGGATCCCATGAATGTATTTTATCCAGGAGAGTATGTGGGTTACCTTGTAGACTCTGAGGGTGGAGACATTTACGGGTCCTACCAACCTACCTATACATATGCCATCATTGTTCAAGAAGTACAAAGAGAAGAGGAGGAAAACTCAAGTTTCCTTGGAAAATGCTTCCAGATTGACATTGGTTACAGTGAGTACAAAATAGTCAGTTCCCTTGACTTGTACAAATTCTCAAGACAAGATGAAAGTAATCAGGCGCGGGATACCAGTGCCCCATCAACTCCTACAAGCCCAAACAGTCGTTCGACTGGTCCACGAGTGATCCCTCCTGCCTTCACCGGTAAGGAAAACCTCAGACCCCCCTCTCAAAAACAGTCTCCAAAAAAGATCAAGATTCATGCATTGCCTGAGATCCTGAAAGAAGTGACCTTAGTAGTTGAACAAGCTTGGAAGCTTTCTGAGACAGAGAGAAAGAAGATAATCCGCCGATTGTATCTCAAGTGGCATCCAGACAAAAATGCAGAGAATCTGGACATCGCCAATGAAGTCTTCAAGCACCTACAGAATGAGATCAACAGGATGGAGAAACAGACTTTGGCTGATCAGCAAAATACAGACAGAGCTTCCAGGAGAACTTTCTCCACATCGTCATCCCGCTTCCATTCAGAGAAGTTCTCATATCAAAGGTTTTATTCATCGTGGAACCAAGAAGCAACAAGTCACAAGTCAGAGAGGCAACAGTTCAGGGAACATTATACAAGCTATGCAGGTTCGTCACATTCTCACCGTTTCTTTGTGCCCCCTACTTTCAAGACAGTTGGAAACCCCGTGGAAGCCCGCAGATGGCTGAGGCAAGCAAGAGCAAACTACTCCGCTGCTCGGAATGATCTCCATAAAAATGCCAATGAGTGGGTTTGTTTCAAATGCTACCTGGCCACAAAGCTTGCACTGATAGCTGCCGACTATGCAGTCAGAGGAAAGTCAGACAAAGATGTGAAACCAACGGCTCTGGCTCAAAAAGTGGAGGAGTACAACTCCCAGTTAAAAGGCCTTTCAAATGATGTTCAGATCCTGGAAGGATATGGTGTGGACAGCCTGAGAACTCGCTATCCTGACCTCCTGCCGTTTCCACAGATTCCCAACGACAGATACACGTCTGAGGTGGCAATGAGAGTGATGGAATGTACCGCACGGATTATCATAAAGCTTGAAACCTTTGTGCAGCAAAAAATATAATACTGTTGTTAAAGAGGACAATGAAACTACAGTATGCCTAGATCCTCTGTGGAATAGAGGACACCCATGGCTGTGTGCAATACAGATCATGTGTATCACTTTGAACAAAATTGAAGTATCCAGCTGGCAGCTTATGGTACATATGCAGTTTCTACCTGTGAAGTTGGGGCTGTGGCCCATGCACAGTAAATAAATGTATGGCTCCCATAACCTTTTAAGCTGTCTCAATATACATTTGCTGTAATATGTGAAAAACAAATCTGCATATGCTGTACATACAAATGCCTAAGCAATATGTTTTGTTTACCAAAGTCCCCACATTAACTATATTTACTCTGAGTTAGATTAATAAATATGCTGCTTTTTTTACTTTATCTTTTATAAAAAAAATACTAAAATATATATTTTCTTGCTACAGAAAACCAGTTGAGTGTACTGAAAGGGTTGGCTTATAATGAAGGTATAGATAAACTCTAAATGTCAAATACTGCAAATACTGTCATGCAACGTGTCCTATTTCTCACAAGTCAAGGAAATTACAATCATGTTTGTACATTTTCTTTTTTTTGTATTTTTATGGTTGATTTCATATAATTTCTGTAAAAGTTGTACATTTTCTGTAACATAGCCAGTCACTTGTTCATGGACAAAGCACTTTTTTTAAACTCCTCATGTACTCACACCCCAGCAACTCTGGAGAATCCAACTGTGAATGGAAAACTCTTTACTTTAAATGCAATTGTTTTTTTTCCATTGGGGATATGTTTTTTTTTGTTATAGCTATGTTAAATGTTTGTTGTGTTCTATACTGTAACATATGGTGACTTTTACATCATTACCTGTTCATATGAACATGAATGTGTACTCTGGGGCCCTACAGCAAGTCTGTTTCGATGACTAAAGTGATGACTGCAGCTAGGCTTTTGCTTTAACGAGTCATCCAAAAGTTGCTTTTTTTTACAGTGATGACCTGTTTGAGAATACTCAGTAGAACAGTGATAAAATAAAGAGCCATATATATGCTAATATATGGGCACAACCCTAACAAGTTAACTTTTGCCAGCATGAAACCATGTTCATACATTTTTGGTCATTTTAACTTTTACAGTTTAAGGAACATAGAGCAGCACTAAACCTTGGTGCTTGTGTGTTTTTACTGCATCATTGGCTTTATTTTACCTTTGAAGGACTATACACACACTGACCACGTATTGTAACTGTCATTTTCAAACATCATTTAAAATGTGCTTCTTGGTATCTGTTGTCTTATTACACCTCAAGCTTGAGGTGAGTCAGCCGTACATGTTGATGTACTGTGCCATAGGAAGGCCTAATAAAGTCCCCTTAAATAAATTGTGTCAGTTTTTGTTTCTAGGTTTATAAAGGACAGCACATTTGAAAAAGAACATTAATATAATTTTGATTAAATTGTAATATTTTGTAATGAATATTTCATCTCGTATCAAGTTAGCAAGCAAAACAACCCATTTGTTCCCGTAAGTGGAGAAATATGAATTCAGTTATAATGTACTCTGATTATTGGTGTCGACATGGGAAATGTCACAGACGGCAGGGTTTTATTTTAGAGATACAGTTAAGTTGTGGAATTGTGTTGTTTTTAGAGCCAAATTCACACATGTAAAAAAATAAATATGATTTTCTGATGACATTTTCTCTTTGAAGTTTGAACGATCTTAAGCAGACAACAAAAATCTGAATTCTGAGCTAGATCTGATAATACAACAAAGGCCACAAATCTGTGCTGCAATAAATAAACATTGGGACCTACTGAATAAGAGCAGAAAGTTTGCTCTCTTGGCTTGCTGGTGTTAGTCTATGGAGTTTTTTGTTGGTGTTAGTCCATGTGCTGATGGTCAGACCTCTGTTTTGTGCATCCTGGTGGTACTGCAGAGCTTTTCCACTAGAGTGCATCAGAGAGCCAATAAACATGGTTAGGAAACGATCAAAAAACTGTATCCATCTCCACATTATAGCTTTAGTGCACAGCAGAACACAACAGTGGGCATTAAAAAATGTAATAAGAGAATTCCAGTCCCTTGGTGCCTTTTTGTGCTCATAAGATTTGATTAGAAAACATGAGGCCAGTCTTCAGAAAAACAAGTATGAGAATGAATAGTTCTGACAGACACATCATAGAAGAATAGCACAGAGTTTATTCAACATACAAAATATAATAAATACACATTACACACTTTATCAAAATATGCAAGAACATATGTGAGAACTGCAAATTATCTACTGACAATAACACACTGCCGTGAGATATTACTTATGCTAAAAACAGTCTTGCAGATAAATTGATGCTTAACCCAAACTATTACAAAATATTGTCCTTTTTGACGTAGTGAACTGAGAATCTTATCTTACAAAAGATGCAAATGTTGTTTATTACCTGTCATGCATAATGTGTAAAAATAAAAGGCATATTTGACCCATAAGGCAAAAGCAAAACTGAATCAATAATCCCATTATTTTTCCACTCAGAATCATAAACTACAGTACCTTTATTAGAAATGTTTCGTTTTTACTTCCATGTTGCAGTGGTCAAAGGTAATATTTTGTTAGTCATAGATGCTTGGCTGAAATGAGGTTACTAAACAAACACAGATCAGCTTACTTGCAAGAAAAACTGTCTGTCTTGTAGCTAATGCATAATTGTATGCTGATGTGGGGCTTAAAAACAACACAGGCCAAACATACATAATCTTATAAACCAAAAAAAAAAAACACAATTACACACGTGATACTACACTAGTAACACTTTATGGTACCAATAAACACATGGTATTTTAATCTCAACCCTATAAAGCAGTTGAAACAAAACAAGAAACAAGTCTGTTTGTTGTATCTGAATTTGAGTTAACAAGAAAAGGTCCATCTCTGAATCTCTGAAGTTACTATGACAAAATATTTACCAGCATTTCTCAAAATTTCCCCCCCAATTAAATAAAAACATGCTAAACACAGAGACAAAAAAAATACATACCAAGGGCTTGGAGCCAGAAGGGCATACGTAAACCAAAATAAATATTTTCAATAACATTCTGTCTGCAAATGAGAGATTTTTTCATTATTCCAAGCCCTTGATATGTGTCAATTTATTTATTGCACCACAAGATAATATTGCATAGGATGTAAGCCGTTACCAGCTCCTCATTGCCCAGCCATGATACTGTGTGTGTAAAAAATTCTCCACAAAGCTCTGATGCAGATAAATTTGGAACAGGAGTGCCAATTTGTTTCAGCTGAATGGTTAGAAGGTCACAACTGCAACTAAAAGGATGCATCTCATGACATCTCCTACATGTACGCCAGCAGGCATTTGTATTTTTACAGGCCACGATGTGCCAGTGGGATCCCAGCTCTGAGATCATCATAGACCCACTGTGGTATAAAGATTAAAAAAAAACAGGCCAGATATAAACAGTTGTGCTTGTTGCCTCCCAGAAGATGCATCTACTGAGAGATGGAAAATCGATTACCTTGTCAGAGTCTTTCTAGCACTCCTGATTCTCGCTGCAAGTGGAGGTGACCCCGGCCTTGGACAGGAAGAGCTTGCCGCTGGGACAGACGCAGACCTCGTAGAGACCCTGAGCATTTCCAGAAACCCCTCCTCCGCTCAGGGGCAGGCTCGGCATGCGAACCGTCTCAGCATCCAGCACCAGCTGCACAGCAGAAAGCGTAGCAAGCAAGGGCGATACAAGGAGAGACCACAGAGTTAATTTGAATCAACAAGGAAATATCACTCTGCTTCATTCGTTCCACTTAAAGCTACTGCATATACACACTTAACGACACAGTATACTGGGAGATAGAAGGATGACCAGTGACCCTAACCAGTGCACTGATCCATAAGGAAGATATAATAAAGAAAATGGGATACACACATTCCTGCGGCAGAAAAAAAACACTGAAAACCAGAGAATGTGAGCATTCAAATAACTATTATCATCCAGGAAAAATTCAGTGCAGATTAACACCCAGTTTTCTTCCCTACAGCAAGAAAAGAGATTAGGGTGTGTTATACCCTGTGGCTAATGGCTATGTTGTCATATAAATGTGCTGCTTTACCGAGAATACATTCACAAATCAGTGCCTGTGATACAAATGCTTTATTCAGCCAGTTAGCTACACCACAACTATTACACAGCCCTGATTCAGCCACAATCACCAAAACTCTCTAAACAATAACATGGAAACTGCAAACCACTACACCACAACAGACCTACGGAGGCCAAACAAATGTTTTATAAGTTCAAGAGGCAATGAACTCATTACAGCTTAGAGACAAGGATCTTAGTGCTCTTTTTTAGCTTCATAAATAACTCCTGGTGTTCACAGATTAACTGGAAGTCTAAAGATACAGCCGGCCTACAGTATGTCAGTGCCTTACCTTTCCAACCACAAGCAATGGATGTGTGTTACTTTTTTACAACAAACTAAAGTACAACTGTTCTAATGAGCTCTCTCAGGGCGATCTGTAAGGTATTTTGGACAAAATCCCTCCAACAAATGGAAAAAGCAGAGCTACTGTCATACTGCACTCGGATGAAAAGCTCCCAGGTGTGACTGTGAGAGATTATAGAAGCGTGAAGCAGCATGTTGCTGTAAAAGCATACTGTATACTGTATATTCCCTTGGTAATCAAAAGAAACAAAAAACAGACCTGAAGTTGGTGTGTTGAAGACTTCAGGAACTGAACAATGTTTTTCTTACCAGTCCTTTTGTAGACTGCAGCATAACATCCATGTTGGAAGCAACTTCGATGTTGCCGGCCAGCGCTTTGAGATGAACTCCTTTTGGCGCCTCCATGCTGAGAGAGCGAGTAGGAGACTCCAACCTAAAGCAAAACAGTTCAGTATTATAAGTACAGCTCCCATCTATATTATTTATCAGCTCTTTTAATGTTATTAAACACTACTTGAAAAATCTGATCCTCTTTACTTTCATTTTACATAGTATAAACTTTATTACAGGTGTTTAGTAAAACCTTAAGATTTTGTATTTCTTCAGTGGATGTCATGCGCAATTTATTAACTGCAAGGACTTGACTAATGTTCTGAATATCTTCCTTATACTTCCACTTGTAGTCTGCATGCATTACCCAGTAATATGACCCATACAAGATGGCTGAAACGCTCACCTCAGGTCTTTCAAAAGTTCAGATTTCAGCAGGGGCACCTCCACCGAATGCTGGAACAGCGCTCCTTCAGGACCTGATGGAGAAAGAGACACACACACTTCAGAGGTTGAATCAAGGTGTGTTACAAAATCTACTGCAGTTTGACGGTCTGATAGTGTGCATACTATCTCTAATACACTCTTAAGAGCTGTGCTGATCTGTTTATTGCTGAAATACAGTTTCGGTGATTTCCAAATCGCCACTTGTCTGCTATCTAGCAGTCAAAATAGACTGAAAAAAATGTTTGCAACTACTTCAAATGAGTATCTAATGAGCCATTAGAATCTGCAGCATTTGAGTACATATACATTTATGCTAGCAGCATGGCTCCAGGGTGGTGGCACTTTGGTCCAGACTGAAATATCTTAACAACCATTACATAGATACATAGATACAATACAGCGTAGCAACACGCGAGCGCGCATGGGCCATTTTTTCCCAGCCCAGCATAATCAAAAGTCACCCAATTGGGCAGAAAACCAGCCAAATCTGGCAACACTGACACTGGCTCTAGAGAGGGCCGTTCTCACTGCCGTAGTAGTTGGTTGCAATCTGCAACCTCATCACTAGATGCTGCCAGATCCTACACACTGCAACTGTGTGTTGCTTCAATTTGTAAAGCTTGTTTTAAATTGTAAGAGTGGGGTTGCTCTCTGTGGATCAATATGACCTCGGGCATAATGAAGCTATCAGCTGACACTCCCTTCAGGATGAATCAGCCATCATAGTGTGTGTTCAGTGACCCTCAACACAATCAATACACACTGGACACTAAGACAGTAAGGCGAAGCAGGACAGATAATGGGGGATGACTCGGCCTGATAATAGCCTGTAATAATTTATCTTTCAACCCATTGTTGTGTAATATGACATATTGTGTGATATTTCTTTTGTTGGCTCAAAACTGTAGATGAAAAAATACTCGACTAGAATCTTAATGTGATGGATCTCACCTACATGGCGTTAATGCATGTTCAGGTGTAGATAACTGAGCTCCTGACATTTCATTTATATGCAGGTGCACTTTAGAGATATCCAAGCACTCGACTGTATGACATGAATGATTATGAAAATGACTGCATCTGTCTTTCTCCTTATGGCTGCTGGATTGTTGCACAGATATTTGCCATCAAACCAAATTGCTACTGTTGAGTTCACATCTGTTGTCAATATTATTCCAAATGTGAAAAAACATTCCCGCCAAGAGGTGTGCAATATTTCCCAGGAAACAGCAGGTGGCAGCCGTTGGTATACCGGTGATTCGTAGTTTGTCTGGTCCAATCACAGCCTGGTCGCCATCTGCAGTGAACAGCATGTTGTCATTGTGGGAGTTAATGAGCAGATTTCGAGCGTGTCCCTGAGCCTCTTTTGGACCTGCAAACAACAAAAGCAAGCAAGAATACCTGAAGGGGTTTGGAAATAGTACATGGAAACAAAACAATCATATCTCTCTTCCTGTTATACTTTTCAAAATCTGCAGTGCTTAGAGAATATAATGATGCTTTGCTTTGTGAAAATCCAAACCTCCTCCCAGGCAGTGGCAAAAAACGAGTAAACAACTTCTGAAAATAAATGTGTAGATTAAAAACGTGTAAATCAGTAACCACTATACCGCTCACGATAACGTATCTGAGGTTATGTGACTTTACCCTTCGCTACATCAATGTTCACAGCCCTGCAAGAGGCAAATCTAAAGCAGGTAGATCAGTCGGTGAGATATTTAACCCACTCCAGCACCTACAACTGTGAACCGGCATGTAATCTTCTCTAACAAGCATTTCACTTATATTCACCGAGGACCGAGAGGATGCAGGCTATGCTTTTAACGGCTTAATGATCAAGGACACATAACGGCACTGTGGAACAGGGCAATTAGCTGGGTCATTTGTTGGCCTTTTAATTATGACAAAACACCCCAACGCAGCCGTTGGTGAGCCATAAAAGACACACAAATATGATTGTCCACAGGCCTCGGGGCCCTCTTTGTGATGTAGAACGACCCAGAAGCAATGGTAGAGAGCGAGAGGAATGTAGCATTTAATGGATTTGAAATGGAAATCGAAGAGATTATAAATGGAGAGATGGCTTCTTGTCACTGTTAATGTTAGATGAGAAATCGCTGCAGGACAAGTGCATGAATGACTTTACTATTGCCCTCATACATCAATGGGATACTTTGTTATGCGTGAGTGCTCTCTGTGTGTACATGTGCCCTCTTTCTGGCTCTTACCCACAGATATCCTCCCTGTGACATCACCATTTTCATTGCGGGCATTAAGGGAAACATTTTCCGATGAGTGCACTAGAAGAGAAGTGTCCTGGAAAAAAGAAAAAGCCATTTTACCATGCTGTGTATATCCAAAATGATATACTGTACATTTGCAACATAAAAATCAGAAAATGGAAACAGCTTTATTATTCATTATTATTCATTATGTGAATATTTTAAGATTTAACTTGATTGAAATTAGGTCAGGTTGCTTTATGACCAAATGTCTACGAAACTAATGAGCTAGTGAGTTCACTATTCAGCCTCAGCTGTACTCTGGAGCTCAGGGTTCATACACAATTTCCATTTCAAAAGTTCCCTCTTTTACAGACTCAAATTTCCAGACTTCTCTGTAGAATTTTCAGACCATATTTGACTTGATATGTAACTTTGGGTGCAGAGGATGCTGTGAAAAGACTACAGTGATTTTGCCCTTGCATAATGGCTTGCAATTGCCGCCTCTCCCATGTTGGAGATATCGAATGATTTTACACAAAAATTTGCATCCAGCTTTCTTTCAAGCTCACTCTGGCTCTCTCACACAGTGGTAAACATTTTGGCTGCGCTGGCTGCCTGCTACAAACGCAGTGAAAAACACTCTGCTGCTTATATGATCAATTTATTTTTAGAAATTCTGAATTTTATATTTTAGAAAACAGAATAGGGGCATTAGTCTGGAAACAGAAATGTTTTTCCAAACTCCCTACTCTTTTTTCCATACTTATCTTTTCCATACTGCGTAGGAACCCTGGTAGCTGTACGATAGTGCTAATTAGCAAATGTTAGCATGTGAGTAAGCTCAACAAAAAGATTACCATTTACCTCAATGCACCGCTGTGCCCTAGTACAGTCAGAGAGCTGCTAGCGGCTGTACACTCTATTTTTTGGTACCACTTTGATAACACTTTATAAAACAAGTTTAAATTATGGCTTTAAAGGAACAGTGTGTAACATTTAGGGGGATCTATTAGCAGAAATGGAATATAATATTAATAAGTATGTTTTCATTAGTGTATAATCACCTGAAACTAAAAGTGTTGTGTTTTCGTTAGCTTAGAATGAGCCCTTCATATCTACATAGGGAGCGGGAAAAGTTCAGTTTCTTTTGACAAACAGCCGCTGACGCCATTTTGGACTGAAAACGCTTATTATAATTATGATATTTTGTTGTTCAACACAGGCCATTTTGGTAGAATATGACAATAGAATAGAAATAATTTTGTTTTACTTTTGCAAGACGCAATTTAGGCGGAAGTTTTACTGGCGTCCGGTAGTCGGCTTTCAGTCCAAAATGGCGGAAGCATAGCTTTGCTGCTGGGCGTTGATGTTGCAATGGAACGACTTTCACTTCTTGGCAATATAGCCTACGTTCTTTGGAGCAGGTCCTCTTCACGGAGTCCGCCATGTTTCTACAGTAGCCCAGAACGGACAAACCAAACACTGGCTCGAGAGAGCCTTTCACATTATTACGTAATTTCCAAGACTGCAGTAACGTGAGCTGCAGAGTGCAAAACCATGTTACCGAAAGCTGCCATCTGACTTCCGTCACTCCTAAAGTAGTGTTATTAAGGTAAGGGTGGATTTTGAGTGAGGCGAACGGCGTTACCATGGTTTTTCACTCAGCAGCTCACGTTAACGCAGTCTTGGAAAGGGAGGAGTGAGCGGAGGGGTACTCAGTTGGTTACAATCTGCAACTACAACACTAAATGTCGCCAAATCCTACACACTGTACCTTTAATTATGGTCAATAAATGTATATATATAATTAATAACTTTTTGGTTGCCAAGTTGAGGTCTTATTAATGGCTTATAACGGACCTGTGAAGCATTCATTTATTAAACAGTAATAAAGCCATTAGTTACAGCTTATACACCCTTTATAAATGATGCCTCATTAGAAAGTGAGGTTTTTTTACACAAATATTAGCAGAAGACGTGACACCAGGTGATCAATTGAGACGTGATAAACACAGAAAAAGTAAGCTTTTGTAAAAATGTTTTAAAACTGAGGCAGCCGTAGCAATAAATCACCACAGTTCCTCTGCAGCTGTAAGGAAGCCCTGTTTACAAAAATGATCTAAGAAGCTAACTTTCATGTGGAAGGCGCGCCGGTGGCTCACTAAATCCTGAATCTCATTAGAAATCCGTTGACTACATTAGAGAAAGTGTCCGTCCATAAATGAGGAATACATTACCTTTTTAATGAGGCCCGTAAAGAAGAAAGAATGCAAAAAAATTGCTGCTATGAGCAAGAAAAGACATAACATGTAAACAACTGCAGCAAAGTGTTCCCATCTGCTGCTGGCAGGCGGGCCATAAACTACTTTCCACCGCAAATATCCCTGAGGTTAATGGGGAGCTCGCGGCACCACCACGTGCGCTGTGTGGGACTGCCAAATCCGGTTTGTTCTGACACATCTCCCAAAAAATGTACAGTCAGAAATATGCAATTCACTTACTACAGCTGGATAAAAACTGCCGGAGTGTCTGCAAGGAATTAGATTTAGATGCTGACAGGACGTGTACTCTGCACAGATCCATCTCACAATCTAGTTTAAGTTTAAACATTGAGATGCAATAATGGCCTGACTGTCAGGCCACTTAACTGAGCAAACAAAATTATGAGAATGAGCTTGGAAGAAGATATAAGAGAGAGGAAAGCAGAAGGTAAAACGGGGAGAAAAAGAGGGATAGCAGAGTGAAGAAGAATGTGGGAAGAAGAGCAAGAAAAGTGTGTGTTCCTGATTATCTTACTTCTCTGGAGTGGATCTCCTGAGCGTAGACGGGGAAAAGGAACTCCGACTCGCCCTCATCCAGCTTGACCCCATCTGAGTTTACTTGTAGGAGTCCCATCCCTTCCTACAACCAAAACAAAGACACATGTATTCAGGTAAAGATGCAGTAAGGCAGGTTTAAACAGGGAAATCACTATCTGTAAGCTGAACAGCTTTATGTGAAAGGTGAGAATCAAAAATATGCCAGGTTAGGACATTTTTTCATCCAACCACTTCATAGGTTTTCGAATGTGAAACACATTTAGCAAATTTCCCTGTAGGACTAAACCAGACAGTTGATTTAGCTGTGCGGGCACTTCACAACAGTGTGTGTGCATCCAAGTGTGTGGAGGTTTGTTGCGTCTCTTTTTCTGCTTCTGCATAAATCCACGGTTGCCATCTGGACTTGAAAGAAAGCTGACAAGATTCCATGAAATTAGAAACACAAACTATCCTGTTTAGACAGCCAAATATCAGATAATGATAGATAATACTACAGCTAATACTGCTAATAATAATAATACAAATTATAATTATAGTATTGTTATTATTATTATCGTCATCAATAATAAGCAGGGTCATTGGGTCAATGTGATGGATACACAATCAAAACTTATTAGGAAGTGACATAATAACACTGAGGACAAAAAGAGAAGCATGGAAGGAAGAAAAGGGGGAAAGAAAGAAGCTGAAAATACAAACTGCCAAGGTGAGTCATGCGTACCGTGTTGAACCACATCACCCTGAGGATCCAGATGGTGAGGGCAAAGTTGACCACCAGGATGATGATGAGCAGCAGGACAAACAGGTAGAGGCAGCGCTTCCTCCAGCCATAGATGCCGATCTTGTAGACGTGGTCGGGCACCGGCCTGGGCGAGCTGCTGCCCTGGGTGGTGGTGACATACTGCTCCCGCACCATCTGCTGGCTGGGCACATCACATGAAGGCAACAGGAACATATGTTGAAAAGAAAAGACATTTTGCTCTTTCGTGCTGTTCAGCCAGATTGGACATTACAGAGAGTCAGTGTAGTTTGTCAGTGGTCAGAGAGAACAGGTCATGGACAACAACTATTAATATGTAATATACTGTATGTTTATGTGCAAAAAGTTGCTTATTGACACATCCAGCAGTTACAGAACATTAGCATTTATTTGGAGTCATGTTTCCAATATTCTCTCTTTCAGCTCTGTTTTTGATCTCCACCTCTCGAGGGAAATAAGTGTCTCTTAAGCTGCTAAATGCTGCACTATGTTCCCCAACTAGTCGCCAGCTGTGTCTGTCTGCCACAGTGTGTACTGAGAAGTGAAGCCAATGCTGAAGTGCCTTAAACTTGCATTCTTTATAATAGCCAGCAGGGGGCGACTCCTCTGGTTGCAAAAAGAAGTCTGATTGTATAGAAGTCTATGAGAAAAAATGACCCTACTTCCTACTTGATTTATTACCTCAGTAAATATTGGAAACATGACTTTATGGTCTCAATCTCTAGTTTCAAGTCTTCTTCAATACAGCATGATGTTCATTTAGTAAATGATGGTCCCATTTAGAGTCAAATAGACCATAAAGCAGGGTATGCTTTAAGGCGTGGCTACCTTGTGATTGACAGGTCGCTACCACGGCGTTGTCCGGTCTGGGAGTTGTCCGTGTTTTCGTCTTACAACTTTAACCCTTTCACAGTGTGTTTTCAGTTCATGAAAGTTAATTGTAACATTTTGTTCACCTAAAAATGTCTTATTCAGCGTTCAGTTGTACTTAGCTCCACCCTCTTATGTCACTTATGGTTGCAAAAAAACAAGATGGCGACGGCCAAAATGCCAAACTCAGGGCTTGAAAAAGGCAGTCCGAAAGACCAAAGGGTGACATTGTGTATATACAGTCTATGGTCTGCTGTTTGGTGCTGAGCAGCTAGTGTAAAGTGAATTCTTAGATCAAAATTACTCCATGAGAGCAGTGAGAGTGAAAAAAAACAGTAACGTTACGGCCAGAAAACCAAACATATTAGCTGAAAGTTGCCGTAGCTCTTCGTAGAGCTGAGGGGAACTGCAACGATGAGTTGTGATTTTCTGCGTTTGTCATTACAAGCGACCTGTTTCACTCTTTGTTAATATAGAAATATTGATTAGCAGCTTTAAATATGATTGTAAAGTTTTCAGTCAAAGTGACTAGTAACATATTCCTACTTATTGCATTTTTATTTCCTGCACACACACACACACACACACAAGTTGCTAGTTCAAGAGGAGACCATTTAGCTGTTTCCATAACACCATTTCATACATTTTTTGCCATGTAATCACCATGAATACAAGTTTTAAGAAGTTTGGAGAATGAATTCAGACATCAATGAGATATCAATATCTGGAATCAATACAATATTGCAATATCAAAGATGGTAAGCAACAGATCTTTCCTATGGGTTTGGTCTGAGGTGGATTCCCCTCCAAGCAGCTTTCACACATCCAGTAAAATCTGAATTCAGTTCAAGCCTTTACATTTAGTTGTATACATACACACTGCCTTGTTCACACAGTGCTCAGTAAATCATTCATGAGCCCAGAGCTCGTGCACAGACCCATTGGATATCTGGCTCATGTGCCAACGGAAAACTTGACTGAATTTCCAGCAGTTTTCGAAAGGCAAAGGAAAATGCCACTTATTACAGAGCAGAGGCGGAACTTTCTGGCCACACAGCAGCAGGCTATCAGTGACAAAAACCAAGGAGATGAATGTCAACATATTTCAAAACCACAGCAAGAATTACAAGTTATGACACCAACTGTAGTTTTCTGTATTCAGCTCACATGAGGGCAAGCGGAGCTCCAACTGCAGGGCTGCAGAACCTGCGAGCGAGCCCCCCACTCAGCACATTTGGACCATCTGACAATGTGACAACGGGGAACCTCAGGGACACATTTCACAACGACACGTGAAGTGTGTATTTGAGCACAGCGGAGCCAAGGGCCACGGAGAGGGGAGCGGTGTCACTCTGCTGACTAATCTGCATTAATATTCAGACACAGGCTGCAGAGAAAGCTGCTTTCACCGAGGACAAGGCCTGAAGAAAATGCTGTCGGTTGTAGATTGTTATGAGTCAATAAAACACGGAAACAAAGACAGACTGCAGCTTTCTCCAAGCAACAAACTGCTCCAAATCGTCATCTATACTTTATAGCTGCCACATCTAAACTTCATAGGAAAAGTTATCTGAACAAAGATGTATCTCGGTTGTCTCAGCAGTGTTTATCCAGTAGCCAGGCTGATTTACATACGGGACAGATGTTGCATCTTACTGCCACATTAAAGGCGGTTTCCATCATGTTAAGGAGCCACTTTTCAAACCAAAAACCGTTTCTTCTTTGACATTAACAGATGTTCAGCCGGGCACATATTCGCACTGACTCCCATGTGACACAAGCAGAAAAAGGGCTGGCAGACTCTGCATACAGTAAGTTGTCTTTCTGTAAATAATGAAGTAAATATTCCGCCCTCACAGCGAGGGGTGATGAATAAAAGCAAACTGCGCTCGCTGCTGGTGTCTGAGCTCACTGAGGTCCGGGAGATGTTTCAGAGAGCCGATAATAAAAGGCCTATAGTCGCCACAGCTCGTTTCTTGCTGTTTGCAGTAAACACAGGGAGGCAACGTGTTGGCATAAAGGGCTGAGAGTATTTCTATGACCAAACCCGCCTCTCTACAGGACCTGTCACATGGCCTGCAAGCCCAGCTGTGATGAATAGCCCTTATTTCCCAACCAAACAAATGAATCTCGCCTGAAAAAAGGAGGGGAAAAAATGACTTTGTGCCATTTCCACAGGGGAGAGGAGATCGAAGGTTGATGGGTAGTAAGTTATGTGAATGCACATTTTTTTCCCCCCTCGCATCTCACCTCATTTATATTTATTAATTGTACTTGAGGATGAGTCATTATGAAAAATCGAATCTCAGCAGAGAAACAGCAAAGTGACGGTGCATGATACAACATTGGTCAACTAGTTTCATGAACATTCATTCATTTTATTTTTTTGATGTTTTTTTCAATTTAGTTCTCCATTGAGGCTCAAAAGAGGACTAAGATTAATCAGGATCTGTTTAATTGACCGACTCCAATATCCCCGCAGTATACCTATTAACAACCACACATCATTTGCGTGTTAACAGGTTGATCAGCCCACTCTGCACTTTTGGGCAAATGAGCGGCGAGGGTGCAAGAGCTCTGGTTTTGTTCATTATGTTGTTAATGAATTTGATCTAACGCAGTCTAATGACTTTAAATGAAGGCATTAAGAGGCCTCTGTGCCTCAGCAGCAGAGGGAGGAGGAAGCAGCTTTGAGGCTGGGGATCTTTAAAAGGCGTCTTCCAGCTCCAGTTTCAGCGTTACCACCACCAGCCCTTCAGCCACAGACTGCTCCTTCAAGCAACCCAGCAACCCAAATAAACACTACCCGAACAGTCTCGCTGCTCCAAGTGCCAGGAATGCTCAAATTTACAGGACTTATGATCGGAAATACAGTCTGACTTAGAGAGAAAATAGTTTTTATGCCTTTTTAAGCCTCCTGGTGATAAACTGGTTGTTTTAAATGAGATTCTCAATCTAAAACTTTAAAGAGGACCTATTATGCTTATTTCCAGGTGCATACTTGTATTTTAGGTTTCTACTAGAACATGTTTACATTCTTTAATGTTCAAAAAACACTTTATTTTTCTCATTCCAGCTGTGCTGCAGCACCTCTTTTCACCCTCTGTCTAAAACGCTCTGTTTGAGCTCCTGTCCCCCCCCTCTCTCGAAAAGCTCAGTCTGCTCTGATTGGTCAGCTGGCCCGCTCTGTTGTGATTGGTCAACCGAACCAAACTCTTCGGACTCTCTTCCAGCTCCGCTCTACCTAGCTTTGTTTGAGGGTGTACCAAACACCCGCTAATCAGGTATTATGCAAATGTGTTATTTGGTGACATCACCACGCTACGGAAGAAAAGATGGGACTTCAAGCGAGGCAGTTCAGGCAGTTCAGGAGCAGTGTTTCTGTGGAGGGGAGTAACTCCCTTTGGCATAGACTTTGGGCTTTGTTAGTTTGCAGACCTTTTACATGCACAAAAAAACCATAGAACACACTAAAGGAAAGGGAAAAAGCATAATAGGTCAGCTTTAACAAATATGGATCCTATACCCCAAGAGAGAAAACTGAATTCAAGTTTCAAAAGGCACTGTAGATCTCCAACACAGTCCCTTGCTCCCAAAGATGAAGAGCACTTCAGCACTGTTAGCAGGGCAATTTACTCTAAGGCGTCCTCTCAATTAACCTTAAACAAGTGATGCTCCTTGACCTCTGGATGAGAGGAAGGGCCAGACAGGTTAACTGCTTGCCTAAAATCCACAGGGTCCGGCTGTAATTGAGAATCCAGGCTTCCCCCTGAGCCGAGACTCGACCCGACCGAATGCCAACATTTTCAGTGAGTTCCGAAAGCTCAAATTGTGTAGGACGTTCGCAGAGAGGAATTACCCAAGAGGAGCTCGGCATGTGGAGTGAGGAGCGATCGAAAGCTGAGCGCACGGGGCTGAAGTTTCTGTCTGTGTGTCTAGTGAGTAGCCAGCGTCATGTCTCCACTCTGCTGTGATGCCTTAACTTCTAAAAATAGGACACGGCATTGTGAACTAAATTTAAAGAAGGCAGGACAGGACACACATATAACTAACGGAAAATGATAAGACAATAGAGTATTGCTCATGAGCACATTAGTGAGGTGCTCTTTCGCTAAAGTTATTTTTGTATTCTAATATCTCTGGCCATGTATGGTAAAACTCCCGACAGCTGGCAACCTAAAACACTTTTTTCCAAATCCCAAACTACTTCTGTAAAGACTATGAAGTAATCAGCACAACGTGAGACACAAAGAAAGAGAAACATTTAAAGAAATTGTGCTGTAGGTCAAAGGTTGCCATTATAAAAAAAGCATATTTTAAGTTGTGAAAGAAGCAAAATGAGTATTTTGTGAAAGAAAAGGCAGAGTACTCACCGTTGTGTGTTCACAGCAGTCCTCTTTCCTACGCAACAGTAAGCAGAGCTGGAGCTGGTAAGAGCAGCTTGAGAAGCAGCAGTGCTTGAGCCCCTCACACGTCTGTCAGCCACTCAACAGCTGCGTGCCATAAATCCAGCTCTGGAAGTGGCCTGGCTAAATCACCACGAGACGGCGCTCCCACTCCCAACTCCCTCTGCCTTTTCAGCCTTCCTGCAGACATTTGAATATCACCAGCGTGTGTGTGAGAGAGACAGAAACAGAGAGGAGGGAGGGGGGAGGAGAATTAACCATCAGTGGAGAGGTTCAATCTCTCTCTCTCTCACACACACACACACAACACACAACACACAACACACACACACACACAACACACACAGAGAGAGAGAGAGAGAGAGAGAGAGAGAGAAACCATGTATAATGAACAGAGGCAGTTGTTTGTCATGCATACCCAGTGAGTCACTTTCACTGCCCAACCCAACGCTCGGTGCAGTCCGGTCTAATTTGAGACTTCAGTCATGGCTCTCAACGTAAAGTTAAGCTGGTGTTTCAGATAGCTGCGCTGGGTGACAGGCAGCAGGATGGGCGGACCTTGAAGAGGGCAGTTAGTAAAGTCAGAGTGGCAGAGGAGACAGCGTATTAATAGACAGGAGGTGGGGTCAAGGTTGCGGTTGTTGAAAAGGAAATTGTTTTGAGTCATGTTTTTTTGAATTATTTCAATGACAAAATAAAGCTCAATTTCAGAACTTTCTATATGTACTTTAGTTTAACAAATATCTTAAGGTCATCCTTTAATATTATTAAAATAGAGATGATTCATGCCGGTACTGTTAACGGTCACAAACTAGCTCAGCTCAGGAGTCCACACAAGGTCTTTACTTAGAACAATTTATTAAACTAAGATTAAAATCAGTTTTTCATACATTTTGGGCTATTTTGCTTCCATAACATGTCTTCTTTCAGACTAATGGAAAGAAAACATCCAAAATACATATTTAGGTGTTTATTTTACTACTTTGTCTATTTGCGTCAGTAGATTTCTCCTAAATTCAGCAAAAGTTACCATTAGATAATGTCTCATTTGCATATTTAAACATAACATTTCAGAAAGCTCATAATACAAAAAATAATGTCTATTGTAAAGGGCGTATTAAAAAGGGTTTTATCAAAATGTTTTTTTCTCTCACTCTGAGCCAGAAATCTCCACTTCAGTTTCACTTACAGACATCAAACTTTCCAGTTTCATTCCTATCTATGTTCTGAATATACATATATCTTTCATAGCCTGATTTATAGAACATTTTATTCCTAAAAACATGGCGAAAATTGATTTGACAGTATATTCTGTTAGGTGTTTATTTTACTACATTTAGTCTATTTGCTTCTGTAGATTTCTCCTAAATTCCCAATTAGATAATATCTCATTTGCATATTTAAAGTTACAATTTCAGAAAACTTGTAATACAAAAAAATTATTGTCTTAATGTTAGTAATCAACTGGGGGAGTTTCATGGTGATATCTATTAGTTATTTTTTTACCCTATTCACCTGTAGTGTCTTCAAAATGTATACAATTTCACAATACATATCTTAAAAGGCTGTTTTTGGGTGACTCTGAGCCAGAAATCTCCACTTCAGTATCACTTGCATACACCAAACTTTCCAGTTTCAGTCCTATCTATATTCTGAAGGTTTTTACAGAGGGGTTTGTGCATATATCATTCATAGCCCAATTTATAGAACATATTATTCCTAAAAACATGGCCAAAATGGATTTTTTTTATGGCTGTTGACAGTATTTTCTGATTTATAGAGCGATAAAAAGAGATATCCATAATTCACTCTGTGAAAACATTTGACTCTAATATGTCAACAAAATGAAAAAGAATTTTGAACGTGGCTTTGTCCAATGTTCAAATTTCTGTTCTGGAAATTAATGTAAATTAGCACATATTCAATAAGGCAACACCTCATTTGCATATTTAAACATTACATTTCAGAAAACTTGTAATACAAAAAATATATAAAATAATATAAAATCAACTGGGGAAGTGTCATGGTGATATCTACTAGTTAAAATCTTTACCCTATTCACCTGGAGACAATGGAGACGATGCAGAGTGGCTGTCAGCTGTAGGGAGAGGGAGACAGGGTGAGCCCAGGGTTCAGCATTTATAGCTCAAGGGCTCGAGTGAGAATAATCAGCTGACAACCTTCCCATGTCAGATAACTGACGGCTGAGGTTGGCCGTGACAGCCTCCATGACAGTGGGAGGGGCGTCACATCCCCCCATCTTAAGAACAATCTTCCACCTCGACATCTGAAACACAAAACAATGTAAAAATACCCCAAAAAACGTCAATACAGCAATATAAAAAGGTCTTACATTCTCTCAATTTAAACATACAGCATTACAACAAATGTTCACCACCTCCATCTTACCAGATCTGATCCCCCACCCAGCAACCTGGGATTGCAATTTAAGGATGAGAATCAGCTAGAAAAAACAGTGAATTGGCAAGTATGACAGAACTAGTGGATACTTACATGGCATTTTCTTAATGAACATCCATAGAATATGAAACAGTACCCTCCTTAAAATGCAGATGGTTTTGCAGGAACACAGAAAAGTGAGGAATATATAACAGTGAGGAGTATGATCAGCAGAAAATAAAGTTCAAAGTACACATCAAAATCTCAAAATGAGCTCATCAAGTGCCAGACAACACATGGCCTTCAGCGAGATAAAGCAAACTCACAATGCTGTCTTCACAAACAAGAATAGAAGAAAAACAGAATTAAAGGAGAATTCC
>CAKAKR010033327.1:73778-93460 GCA_916700685.1 Adelosebastes latens
TTGTAGCCTTCCCCAGATCTGTGCCTCAGCACAATCCTGTCTCTGAGCTCTGTAGGCAGTTCCTTCGACCCCATGGCTTGGTTTTTGCTCTGATATGCATTATCAGCTGTGAGACCTTATATAGACAGGTGTGTGCCTTTCCAAATTATGTCCAATCAATTGAATTTACCACTGGTGGACTCCAGTCAAGGTGGAGAAACATCACAAAGATGATCGAGGGAAATGGGAGGCACCTGAGCTAAATTTCAAGTGTCATAGTAAAGGGTCTGAATACTTATGTACATGTGATATTTCAGTTTTTCCTTTTTAATAAATTTGCAAAGATTTCTAAAATTCTGTTTCCACTTTGTCATTGTGGTGTATTGCGTGTAGATTGATGAGGAAAAAAAGTAATTTTATTGATTTTAGCATAAGGCTGCAACATAACAAAATGTGAAA
This sequence comes from Adelosebastes latens, assembly GCA_916700685.1. Taxonomy (NCBI): domain Eukaryota; kingdom Metazoa; phylum Chordata; class Actinopteri; order Perciformes; family Sebastidae; genus Adelosebastes; species Adelosebastes latens. Next base: position 74,217 of record CAKAKR010033327.1, read on the forward strand.
AAAGTGAAGGGGTCTGAATACTTTCTGAAGGCACTGTATAACAGTGAGGAGTATGATCAGCAGAAAATGAAGTTCAAAGTACACATCAAAATCTCAAAATGAGCTCATCAAGTGCCAGACAACACATGAAATTCAGCGAGATAAAGCAAACTCACAATGCTGTCTTCACAAACAAGAATAGAAGAAAAACAGAATTAAAGGAGAATTCCTGGTTGAAGTTGGGTGGAGCTAAGTTGTAAACAGGCATTTCTACAGCAGACATTTTGACTCGTCATAACCAGGATTATTTTAGTAAACTAAAACGAAAATAAGCAGTGAAAAAATATTGTTAGTAAACTAAAACTAAATAAAAAACTATATCCTTTAAGAAAAACTAAACTGAAATGATATTAACTGGTTAAAAAAAAATGAACGTAAATTAATTTCAGTTTTAGTTTTTTAACTATAATGTATCACAATCGGGAAAAAAGGAGACTGCATGAATTTCCGTCAACTCTCGTGACATTTAACCACAGAAATTGAACAGACGTGACCTTCCAGGAGATGGAGGACAGTAAAGTAGCGCAAAGAATAAACATAACGGCCATTCCTACACAGTTCTCTAACCATGTATTTTGTAGCTACATACTTCTGAGACATTATAGCTGGCCCTAACAAAAACAAACTAAAACTACTGTAAAAGTAGTGACAAGGCAGCGGCAATATGTGGCTCGCTGCAATAATTATATGTTTCTGCTGCCGGGAGGCGTGTTCATGTGTTTCAGGCGGGAAGAAATTCTTTGTAACATATGGTCAACATGTCACAGGAGTTTACTGATTGGCTGCGGGTACTCTCTGGCTGCTAAAAGTCAAACCTTTACCAAATTTTGTTTGGCCGCACTTCGCCGCAGAATCAAACAGCCGTAGCTCGCTGAGCTTGGGAGCAACTCACTCAACTTGGGAGCTCGCCGCAGGTCACACTTCGCCACTGCTCTTCGCCATAAACCTTTCAGAAAAAATTAAAATTAAAATAAAACTAGCAAACACACTCAAAACTAACTAAACCTAAACAAAAATTAAATAATAAAATAAAAACTAATTGAAAATTCAAAACTATTATAACATTGCTATGGAATTGTGACATCACATCCTTTTTTAGAGCAGTGTGGGACAACTTCACTGTAGGTCTGGTGACCTCACAAAATCCCCAGCATGGCTCCTACAACCTTCAACCTGTGCATAGGATTAGCCAGCCATAACAACTGAAAACACCAGTGTGGGTATGCAGTGCCTTTAAAAATGTGATGCATTCATCAACAAATAAATATATGAATTCACAGAGCCGGCACTTCATTAACTTTTGGTGATGCAGCAGGGAAATGACTGATTAGTGTTATATCATTATAATTAGAAAAAATAATTACAAACACTGACTTCACTGCCCGACATTATAGGAATGTGAGTTCCATGTTAAGAAGGATTTTCCGAGCCAGACAGACACCTTCATTGAGAATATTCATTATAAAGGATTAAAGAGATAAAGAGAGCTGTATTTCCTGTCTGTTCCATTACATGAATGAGAATTGATTTAGCAAAACTCTTTACGAGCAAAGGCTATCTAATAAATCAAACCCCACTAACTTAGTTCTTTGCTTCAATATGCCACAGACACCTTCGTGCAGAAGACACCACAAACTCCATAAAATACTTCATTACTAACTAAAGAATTCAGTTGTGTGACAATAAGTGTGCTAAAAAGCCAGTAGTGAAGTATATCGTGAGAAGTCACCTCCATTGAAGAACAGGCAGTAATGTCTTTGTGTTCTCACAGATGCTGGAGGAGCTGATGGGTGGTGCATCAGTCAGTGGCGTGCATCCTGCAGTTTGTTTGGCTGCTGCTGCTCGAGGTAGCGCTGAGCAGTGACAAAGGGACGTCTGACAGCATCCATCACAAGACTCCCGAGTCTTTCACGCCCTGAGCAAACATCTGACAGTGGGGATAGCTTCATTTCACGCCATTTCTTATCAATATCTCATAACCTTTCACTGCCTGTGGCTTTTAACAGACAAATGGAAGGCATAAATGATAAATCTCCTGCACCAAGTTAGAAATTATCCATCTTACACTGAAAACTAGATCAGTTGAGTCAAGATGTCCCTTTGAATTTATTGGATGACAAACACTAGGTACAGAATTGAGGACTTTCATTACCAAGGACGCTGATAAGTAACACACGCATTAAATGAGGTGTGAGTGCATCCAGTCGTACATGCTCTTGAGTGTTAACATCACTGTTTTGAGCAGAATAATGCCACACATGTCACAAAGTACTTCCATTATAAAAACATCCCAGTCAGTTAAATGTTAATTTTCAGTGTCCACAAAAAAGGGGATGGATTCCCACAGACATAAAAAGACACTACTTTTAAGTACAAAGGTTATAAAGCCTTCATCATAGCTAGATGATTAAAAACAAGACCAACACATATCATTTAGCCACAATAATAAAGCCCTTTTAACTTTTGTTCAATAATGAAGCAATGTACCTTGTAAAAAAAAAAAAAAAAGAGGAACCCTTTCCCTTTCTTTTGGACAGTGTTTCAGTACATCAGGAGCACATGCTATGCAATTTATGTAATTCCAAGACTATTTAGGGACACCAGTACGCAGAAATATTCAAACACACCATTTTAGAATAGTCAACACATTTATACCGCATTCAAAAACTGCATGGCTTTTGCCCAAAACTGCATGTGATTAGCATAAAGTGTATGCATGTCTGTACAAAGTAGACTCATGGGTACCCATAGAACCCATTTTCATGTACATATCTTGAGGTCAGAGGTCAAGGGACCCCTTTAAAAAAGGAACATGCCATTTTTTCCTTGCCAAAATCTAAGCTAAATTTTCAGCATTATTTAGCCTCCTTGCTGAAAAGGTAGCATGACATGGTTTTTACCATTGCGTTATATCACGGCCAAATTCCACACTTGGTTTTACAACTTCATTTTCAATACCAGAAGTTCAAGAGAATTTTTGTACATGACAAGATAGATTATGATTGCCCATCGGGACATTTGTTCTTTGCAGTCAACTTTAAGGAGCATTAAGCGGTCACTGCATCACCAGACCCAGATTTCCCATTAGAAATCCATGTGAATATGGAAGAGTACGTACACAACTTTACACAGAAATATCAGTTCTGCCTCAGAAGACTGTCTACAAAATTGTGCCACCTGCATAGTGCCACCCTTATCTTATAATTACAGTTGAAACATTTAATCGTTTAATTGACAATTAAATTAATCGGCAACTATTTTGATAGTCGATTATTTGGTTTGAATACTTTAAAAGAAAAAAAAAGATTCCAGCTCCTTAAATGTGAATATTTTCTGGTTTCTTTACTCCTCTATGACAGTAAACTGAATATCTTTGAGTTGTGGACAAAACAAGACATTTGAGGACGTCATTTTGGGCTTTGGGAAACACTGATCAACATTTTTCACCATTTTATAGACCAAACAATTAATCGATTAATTAAGAAAATAATTAAGAAATTAATTGACAATGAAAATAATAGTTGCAGCCCTACTATTACACTCAGTCTTAAGTTTGTTTGACGCTTTACTAAAAATATTATACATTGTATTTTGATCCAGAGTTGGATCATTTTCCTGGCTGTAACTTTAAACATGACAGTAACTACAAAATTATGATTAGATTGTGACTACATTTTCTTTAACACACCTGGTTGTACATATTACCAAACTAGCAGGTAATCCAGTTACTGACACATGACGAACAGTAAACAAATACACAGCTGTGATGTTGTCTTTACAGTTTTTATTCACCTTTTATTACAAACGGCACATCAGAGGAAACACAGGAGAACCTGCAAGACAATAAAGGCTGCAGGTCAGTGGCTGCAGCTTAAAAAAGAAAAGAAAAGAAAAAAAAGGTGCAGATGTATTGTTTCTGTTGTTGTACCTGATTATGCCTTCTCCTTCTTCTCTTTCTCTTTCTCCTTCTCCTTCTCCTTCTCCTCTGCTGCCTCCTCGTCTCCACCCTTGGTGTTACGTGTGTAAATCAGCTGTGCTCTGTGTTTGGACACCAGTTTGATCATGCCTGGAAGACAAAACAGCACCATGTTCTCCGTCAGCATATTCTCATTTTTATCCACACATTAACCATTTCATATGTTCACTTATATTAGTTACCAGTGAATGTGTGCATCAGATCATTTCGAATGTCAAAGGGTCTAAATGACTCAGTTTCACATCTTCAGAGCCATTTGGATAGTTTTATTATAAAAGAGGACAAAGTGTAAACAAGCATTATATGCATTCAGCTACGCAGTTGATGTAGCCACCTCAAATATCAGTATGACCACAGCCTTTAGAGAAGACTGAAAAATGACTCCTGCTGTTTAAAAACAAATTAATTTCGGCACCATACAGAGAATGTTTCAAATGCCATTACTGTAGCCTACCTGCAAATGATGCTGCCCTGTGCGTGGGACAAGTGATACAGATCCATTTATCAGAACAAAGCTGCACAGTCGATGAAAACTTGTTTATGCTTCACAAATTAATGCAGTTTTCAAATCTTTATGGTAATTCCGCTTTGAAGCTGCGTGGATTTGAGTTCCTATGAGACACCGTCACTGAAATGTGACAGGTACTCGATTCATTCCAAGCTCCTACTTCAATGCTTTATTTTATAAATCTAAAACACAGACAGCAAACCTTTCTTTTTTCACAGGTGGCAGATTTCATATAGAAAGAAACCAAGTTCGCCATTTAACATCTAAACTGTTTGCTTGACATCATCTGGGATGCAAGACTGTACTACGTTATTAAAATGTTTTGAAATCACATTGACTGTTGTACCTCTTGCTCTCATCTAGCAACTTGTACTTTGAATATTTTGAAGGGGAGTCAAGATTTCAAAAGAAATGACAAAAATAATGTTGCGGCTATGATTAGTGATGTTAGCAGTGCTCACGCTGCATATCCATGCAAATCACTGTCATTTGGGAACAACTGATGGAACTGCCACAAAACACGTTGGCATGGATACGTAACGCGAGCATTTATAACTGTTAAGACCGTCAACGAGCAGTGCTGATGACTGTCGGGCAGATTGATGGGATGAGCTTAACGTTGCATCACAATATTGTAGATGACAAAACATGTTATTGTTGCTGTTTGAACCATCTCCACCTCTAATTCAAAAGATGTATTCTGGCAGATGAGATTACTCAAGATTTGAAGGAAACATTCAGCTAAGCTTTAACTTTCAACTTCCATTTGACTTTTGCCTGGATCCACTTTTCCGAGTTGATAAAAACATTCATACTAAACATCTGCTCCTTTGGATAAATTTAAACTTTTCACCAAAATAACCTTGCTGGACCATCAATCAGGCAAATTCTGTCAGGACTCTCCGGACACAATCTGATGCTGAGATCACACTACAAGTCACAAAAGAAACAAAACGACCAGCGTGGCCAGCTACATTGTCTGCGAGTCGCCGTTAAAGCGTCATTAAATAGTACTGGAATCTAGCTAATGGAATTTTTTTTGATGGAACGGAACAAGGTGAAACAAAAACACATGATTGGTAGAAGCTTCACTGCGTCGTTGAGACCTGCTGAACTTTATTAGTAGTCTATTACGCCCGTCACACAGCAAAGTGTCGGGCATCAGTTTGAATCTTCATGTCACCGGCATCCTGTAGCTTGTTGCGTGTAGTATGAACGCAGCTTGAGTCTTGAGCAGCAACAGTGCTTAAATATTGCCATTAAATTACTAAAAAACATGTGCAAAATGATTTGTACTTTGCATTACTTCATTACTCAATAGATAAGTAAGGATCTTTTAGTTTTTTTTAAATCTAAATAACTATGCTGATCCAAATTTGACCTAAACTGATTATAAACACAACCAGAAATTTGGTGTAGTATGATGAAAACCACACCTCAACCACTCTGCCTTGAGGCAAGCCCTACTAATACAGCCTATCAAGATGTATTTGTTAAATCCAAACTCAAATATATTTGATTTGGATGCAGGCATCGGGCGGGGCTATGGGGCAGAAAAATTCACCTTTGGCAAGCAGCTCCTGGAGGGCGTTCCTGGCCAGGGAGCCACGGATCTTCAGCCTCTCAGACACAACGGCGGGGGTGATGAGCTTGTAGTTGGGGACTTCTTTGTACAACTTTTCATAGGTTGCCTTGTCGAAGAGTACCAAGTTGTTGAGCTTATCCCTCACTTTTCCCTTGGACCACTTCTGCTCAGAGTCACACAGAAATATGCTATGATTAGAAAAGCATTTATAGCGCACCTTATCAAAGAAATATTCAGCAACGACATCACACCTGAAGGGCAAATTCTGGATGAATATTAACCACGATTTGCATACCTTCTTCTTGGCTTTGCCTCCGGACTTGTTAACTGGGTCCTTGTCCTTTTTGGACTTCCCAGCGTCCTTCTTCTTATCCTGCTTGGGAGGCTGAAAACAGAGGACAACAAGTTAGATAGATAGTAACTTTATTGATCCCGTGGGAAATTCAAGTTTCCAGCATCACAGTTCCAGTGAAAAAGCAGTAAAAAAGTTAGTAGTGTAAAGTAGAAAAAAATATATCAGATATAAAAATACAAGGAGGTGAAGAAAACTGTTAAAACTGAATATATTGCAGGGTAACAGCTGTGATACACGACTATTAAAAAAGTGAATATAGTGCAGAAGAGTGTTATAAGTGAGTATAGTGCAGGGTAACAACTGTGATACACGACTATTAAAGTGAATATAGTGCAGAAGAGTGTTATAAGTGAGTATAGTGCAGGGTAACAACTGTGATACAGGACTATTAATAAAGTGAATATAGTGCAGAAGAGTGTTATAAGTGAATATAGTGCATTATTATCTGTCCTGCATCGTCTCACACTCAAACTGGGGCTACATGTGGGACATGTCTGCTTCAACATTCATGTATTTAAGTATACGGATGCTTTTGCATTAAGATAATGAAGCCTGGTTGATGACAGAGCCAGCAGCCTGATGTTAACTCGACTAGCCGGCATGGGATGGCCTTGTCTTGTCTGCGTCAAACCGTTTCAATCCTCGCTATTAGCATTGGTTATTCTCATTTTAACAATAAGCAGACATTGTAATAGCTTTACATTGCTAGAGATTTATGTATACATTCACATAGTTCATTCATTAACGCATAATATCAGTGTGACAACTGATAAGCTCAGGTCATTATCTGTAACCAGTGGTAACATGAGGGCATGGTGGAGTTAGCTAGCTAGCTGCTGCTAAATGAGTAAAATCTGACATCTTAATGCTTCATCCACACTCTTTTCACATTAGTAAGAAAGCACAATACTTTAGGGGGATAATCCGAACAATTACAGCTGGATATACATTACAGAAAGGTGTAATTTCTTTAATTTGCTTCGTCCTAACGTGTAATAACTGAGCTCACCATGTTTCCTCGTCAAGATGTCGGAGCGAAAGGAAGTTCATCCCGTGCAAGAGCCCCTTAGTCAACCCGTAGATGCGGAAATGGGAATAGGGAATTATGGGAAATTGAGTTCTTCCGTGTTTTTTTTTTTAACGTTTTTTATTGTTATTGGCTCACCCAAATTACTGCACAAAAGTTATCCCGGTATGTTTGAGATGATTACGAAGATAAAAAAATAGCAAATTATGAGCTCATTTATATATTTTTTTAACTGTATTTTGACACTTCCGGGTATTTTTGCTAATGCTTTCTGGGAGGATTTGCATTATTGGTTGTCCACTAAATTTGTAAATTTTTCTAATTTAACAAAGGAAAATGTTATCATTGCTGGAGCAGGATGATTGTGAATAGGGTGATAGAATAGGATGATGACTGAATTGTACACTGATTTTTTTTTATTATTTGATTATATGTATATGTGTTTTTGTATGTGTATATACTGCGTGTGCGTATATGTGTATGTATATATGTATACAGTATATATATGTATATATAAATAGATTTTATTTTATTTTATTGTTTTAAATTTTATTTATTTTACTTGTGTATATCCTTTTTACTTATTTATTTATTTTTTGGTATATAATAAGTTTTTCCTATATCTATACTGGCTTATTTTATATTAATATTAGGTTCATTAAGTTTCTTTGTACCGAAAATGTTATTACTGGGGACGTTTTTGAATGTTTGCTCTGTTGTTTCAAAATGAACAAAAAAACAAAAATGTTATATTTGGTATATTTGTGAAAGTTCCCTGTACATGACCTGGCAATCAATTCCATAATCATTCTTGGAAAGTTTTTTATACATAATAGATTCCTGAAATCAAGACCAAATTTCTATGTTTTTCATAAGGAGCTGTGTGTCTTTACTTTTCATCTCTGAAACACATGAAGAAAAAGAATGCTATGAAGCTTTCGATGTTAGTTGAGGACCTTAAACCTTACAGAGAACCCCTATTAGCACTATTCACACATTCCCTTATTTTTTTTTTTGTTTTGTTGTTTTTTGTTTTTCTCTCTCTTCATCCACACTCTTATGCACCGTCCGCCAATTTCCAGGCTTGTCTGTTCCCTTGTAGTTGTGGACTGTTCTGTACGATGCCATATTGTAATGTAATTTTTTTTTTTATTTGTTTATTTATTTATTTATTTTTTGTTTACACTTTTTTTTCAATTTCAAAATTACAGTATACATAGTAACAGCAGAAAACATTAAAAACATTTACATACAAAAGAAGCATTGCGAAAAACATAAACAAAGAGCTGTGCCAAACATAAAAGGACAACAAGAAATGAAACAAAACAAACATAAAATAAAAAAAAAAACACACAATAAAAATAAATAAATAAGTAGATAATAAAAAAGGCCACGCGAGAGTATGTCAATAATTTCACTTAAAAACATTAAAGATATTGCATACATTTATTGTAATGTAAATTTCTCAATAAAAAAAAAAAAAAGATTTTAGACTTCCGGTCACGTGACGTCATGTCTGTCACCTGATCTGGGCAGTGACGTGACGTCGTAAAGATGGTGATCTTCAGTGTGTATGTGGTGAACAAGGCTGGAGGTTTAATCTACCAATACGACAACTATGTGCCGAGAGCGGAGGCCGAGAAGACGTTCAGCTATCCTCTTGATTTAGTGCTGAAGCATCACGATGAAAAGGTCATCGTGTCGTTTGGACAGCGAGACGGAATCAGAGGTAAACGACTCAGATAGCTCATACTAGCTAACCGAGCTAGCAGTAAGATATTACTCCAGATCTGAGCAGGGGTCAGCAACCTTTACTATCTAAAGAGACATTTTAGGCAAAAAAACAAAAATCTGTCTGGAGCCGCAAAACATTTGATCATTGTGATGAAGGTAACACAGTTTATAGTCTAAGTATATAGTATATAAGTCTAATGCAGTGAGGGCCAAAGAGACAATGTACTATGCAGTATTAGGGCCACATTGAGGGAAAAAGCATCTGAGATTACTAGAATTATGTCGTAATATTATGAGAATAAAGTCTTAATATTATGAGAATAAAGTCAGAATATTACGAGAATAAAGTCAGAATATTATGAGAATAAAGTCGTAATATTACGAGAAAAAAAGTCGTAATATTATGAGAATAAAGTCAGAATATAACGAAAATAAAGTCGTAATATTACGAGAGTAAAGTCATAACTTTACGAGAAAAAAAGTCGTAATATTACGAGAATAAGTCATAACTTTACGAGGAAAAAAGTCGTAATATTACGAGAATAAAGTCGTAATATAACGAGAATAAAGTTGTAATATAACGAGAATAAAGTCGTAATATTACGAGAATAAAGTCATAACTTTATGAGAAAAAAAGTCGTAATATAACAAGAATAAAGTGGTAATATTACGAGAATAAAGTCGTAATATACGAGAATAAATTCGTAATATTACGAGAATAAAGGCATAACTTTACGAGAAAAAAAGAAAACATAAAATTACTACTACTATATATATATATATATATATATATATATATACACATACTAATAGTATGACTTTATTCTCGAAAATCTCAAATTTATTTTTTTTCCTCAATGTGGCCCTAATACTCCGTCGTACCATAGACCTACAACAATGATAAATAAAAATGAAAATGTAAACAATAAACAGTTATTCATTTCCATTTTTATAAATCCACAAGGAGCCACTGGAGAGGAGCTAAAGAGCCGCAGGTTGCTGACCCCTGATCTAGACAAATCAGGCAAAATAAATGTATTAACACGTCAGTCTGTGCGCATGCTAATTAATTATATTGTGACGTTACATTAGGGACCATTTTACTGCATGACTTCCTAAAGTCTGAATTTAAACTGTTATTTTCTGAAACTATAACTGCTCTCGTTGTCATCCTCCAGTGGGCCATGCAGTGCTGTCCATCAATGGAGTTGATGTGCTTGGCAAGAACACAGCAGAAGGAAAGGACATCCTTGAATATTTAAAGGATGCTTCAAATTATCCAGTGTCTATTCGCTTTGGACGGGCACGCCTGAGCTCCAATGAGAAGCTGATGCTGGCATCCATGTTTCACTCGTGAGTCACTTCTACTATGTTTCACAGAGAGATCTGGGTCTGATGCCAATCCATCTTTTTCTACACTGATACCAATTCTGATATCCAAACTCAGGGTATCTGCCAATACTGTACCAATCCAATACCAGTGATATTTTTCCCCTAACTGGGACTGATTAAGATCATTCCTCCAAATGTACAGGCAGTTTAATTATATGCTTCTGCATCTCTTCACCTGTGCTTGGCTCCATGTTTAAGACTGGTTTCACAGTAAAGACCTACCATTTATTGTGAAGCCTAATATGGAAGAGAATCCACTCACTAGAGTTAATTTAATTAGTATCGGTGGATCCCTGTCTCAAGCATTAAATATCCTATGTTTGTGTTTTTCCTCAGGTTGTTTGCTATAGGTTCACAGCTGTCTCCTGACGTTGGCAGTTCAGGGATTGAGATGCTAGAAACGGACGTCTTCAAACTCCACTGCTACCAGACTCTCACAGGTCAGTAGTGTTAGTGAGGGATAATGTACAGCGAGCTGGTCATTGTTGTGAAATCAACCCTGACAGCGCGATGAGGCACTCTGACAATGACCCGCCAGCTGTACATTATCTCGCTTATTACACGGCTACTTACTTTAAAACATCAATAATTTGACACAATTGTCCTCTAGAGTCCGAAATCAGAACTGCGCCCATAGCAACGGTCTGTTATACACAGCAGCGGTCTGCCATAAAGAAATAAGACCGTAGAACGCCGTGATAGACCAATCAGAATACAGTATTCAACAAAGCTGTGTAATAAGTGAGTGTTAACAGTCGGAAACAAAGACCTGTGCAGAAAAAAAAGAGACAGCGATATTCAGTCTCATTACAATCCCACCCACTCAGTAACGTCGTTTTAAAACGACCCCTCAACATGACATGTTTACTTATTGTACGTTTGACAGTCGTTATTTTAAACTGACGTCTTTCTCATTGCTTATTCCACCTCTGTTCTTTCAGGGATAAAGTTCATCGTGCTGGCGGACCCTCGACAATCCGGTATTGATGCGCTATTGAGGAAGATTTATGAGATCTATTCAGATTTTGCCCTCAAGAACCCGTTTTATTCTCTGGAAATGCCAATCAGGTAATAAGAGAGAATCAGGACAATGTAGCCTTCCAATCTGTTGTGTTTTTATGTGTCTTAAAATTAGCATTCGGTACTTGTTTCATTTCATATTACATATCAGTGTCCAATCTCTGATTTTCAGGTGTGAACTCTTTGACCAGAATCTGAAGGGTTCACTGGAGATCGCAGAGAAAGCCGGCAACTTTGGAGCTGGATCTTGAACCAGAGAAGACTAGATATAGATAGATTGTGCTATATCATTTCTAATCACAACAGATTCACTGACTTCATATGAAGGTGGTTAAAGTTCAGTTGTTGAGGAAGAAAAAACAAGTGGATTTTTTTTTTTTTTTCAAGTTGATATCACACTGTCAGTTAACACTTTGTAAATACGTTATGTTTTGTAAATACTTGAAGATTAAATTACATACTGTCTGTAAAAGTTTCATATATTTGTTTTGGTTGCATATATATTGAATTAGCTGTAATCTATGAAAGTGACTGAAAAAAACTAACTAACAACAAAGTATAACTTATTCAAGCCATTGAAGACAAGAATTGTCAGTCTTGTAATTCCTTCATGATTCAACATTACAAAGTATTTTTTAAACACAGATATTGTAAAGTATACCAGTTTCTAAAGCAGGTTCCAGTTTTATGATCTTATAATACTTTGGCGAGGAAACCTTTCTCTAGTTGTGTTTTTGCCACATTTCATTATATAACAAAAATAATGTGCAGCCATTTAGTCATTTTCTGTTGAGTTATTGATGCAATGCTTACAATACTGTATTTAGAAAAGCACCTTTCAAAACAGGTTTTTCAAGAAAAGGCGCTCAACTTCTCAGAGCTGACTTTATGTTCATGTCCTGTAAGACAGAAAATACTGTGGTATAAAAAAAATCAAGTAAGAAAAATATGAAAATACGATGATGGCTCAAAGTATCCGTTTTTTGTGTTGGCACAGAAGATTATGGAGCTACTTTTGTGTCTTTATTATGTCATCAAGTTTGAGAGCATAACTTTCCACAATGTAATCAAAAAATGTTTCAATACAAGAAAAATAAATTTGTGATTAAAACTGTATTAATGCATATCAAAAGTTTTGCTTGCTGCTGAATTTCATAGGCGGGACGTCTCTATTTGCCAGTCTCAATCGGAGTGACACCGTGGCAACATCAATTGTTGGATTTGCAAGCAAAACCTTTGGATTAGCAAACAAAACTTTTTTAATAACAAATTTATTTTACTTTATTTTAACATTTTTTGATATCAGTGTCGATAGTTTTGCTCTCACACCTGTTCTGTTTGATTGGATAATAAAGACACAAAAGTAACTCCATAGAGGATGAGGTTTGATGATGTTTTAGTCGGCCTTCTTGGACAAGTGACCCATCTTTGTTCGGACGTTGCGCAGCAGGAAAAATCCAACAGTGGTGACGCCACAGGTGATCTCTGCTACCCAGAAGGCCATTTCCCAGCCGTGGTGCTTGGCGATGGTGCTGAATGGTAGTCCAGACATAAAGCCACCAACTGAGGAGAACACAAGTTCACTCCAAGGATTAGAGAATATAAAAAGTCTATATACTTATCCAAGTAAATAGTACCACTAACAAACTATTGGTATGGAATTGTATTATTAGTGCAAAGGCATTTAGCAGTTAGTAACAGCTGTATGTCAGGCTCCATATGTGCATGAATGAAAACCAATCAACTTACTGTTGGCCATCAGGGCAACAATGGCATGTGACGTCCCGCAGTAGTTGGACGGGGCGCTCTCATTGGCTATAACTCCAAATAACGCTATTGGTCCATAAGAGGAGAAACCGAAAGCTGCACCCAAGCTGAGTATCCACACCTGAATGTACAAAAGAAAGGTACAGCCATGAGACACACATTAAAGAATCTCTCAGTCATTAGTTTTTGTCAGTGTTGGAGCAGATACCTTTGAGCTGTCTGGAGTAACGGTGACTCTGAACAGGTACATGGACACAGACATCCCAGCCATCATGCAGATCAGGATGAAATGGCGAGGATTGCCATACATTCTCACGCCTTGCTGTAGAAAATAAGGTAATATATATAATAAGTTGGTTTTACTGGTTTCTATTTTTGCTAAATAACATTCAGTCATGAAATAGAGACCAAAAGCAGAGACAATTTATAGCCATTTTTAGGGCTGTGAGTGAGGTGGTTCTAAGAAATATGAGGGCAGACCAAGGCAATCCAGGAAGGCTGGGTTAGTTATCATGAACTTCCCTGACATGTACACTACCTCCATGAAAGTTATGTTATGGTGCAAACAATACCACCACACATTATCTGTGTGTGTAAGTTAGTCTGTGTATAATTCAGATGTGTGCTATGTGCAAACTCACTTTGGCCACGGCCTTGTCGGAGAGGTAACCTGCTGCGAGACTGCCCAACAGGCCTCCAACCTCCAGAGCACTCATGTATGAGCTACCTATGAAGAAGAATATAGTGATTCACTGGAAGTAATAAGCTGAACTCTCAGCATGTTTCTCAACAGAAACTGGAGGTGTCTGCTCCACACCCTCTTCCATACCCATAAGTGTAGACTGGCCCTTGTCCTGAATGAGAAACAGTTGGCCCCAGTCGGTGCAGGCCGTCTTCACCCCGAACACCACCAGGTAGGACACAGAGAGCAGCCAGAGGTACGGTGACAGCAGGAACTCGGAAAGGGTGCTTTCATCACTGGATGACCCTGAACAGGAAGCAGGCAGAGTATTAGGTGAGGGATGGGAAGGAGCTCAGCTTCTAATGAGATTAATGCAGTTTTTCCCCAAACTTTTTATCTGGGGACCCACTTTTTAAACATGACAAATCATCACGACCCACTCCACAATAGACCTTATCTATATATTATGTGAAGAGTGTATTTGTTCCTGATTATTTTTACTGCTATTTCCTCATATTATCCTGAATAGGTAAACCAGCTATTTCAAAGAGATATAAGTTTGATAAATCACAACTTTGTTTTAATGCATGTGTTACTGAAAACGTATACACATGACACAAAATAAATGCATTTAAGTGGAGTTAACAGGCTGTTTTTTTCCTCATCAGTAAAACAGACAGAATATACACTCGTCTTTCATATTAGATTCAGTGTTATAAGTAGGCTACAATAATCAGAACAATACAAACATTCAGGCTCCCTCATGTGGCTCAAAGGAGTAGTGCAGATTTTAATGTCAAATAAAAGACCGTGGAAGAAATTCTGCAAATGTATTTGGTGACCCTAATAAAATCTCCTGCATTTGGGAATGACTGGATTAGAGCATAAAACATCTCTTCTTTCTCACTTTGCCTGTGCGTGAGCTTGACACAGCTCACACACAAATGGCATGTGAGGGGCACACTGGGTGCAGAGTCCACCGAGTCACCGACCTTTAGTCACAACACAAGAGGCATGTGCAGTGCGAAAACACAGACACACACACACACATATGGAGGACGGAATGAGAAAAATAAATGACTCGATAAAAAAAAAATATGTCATTAAATGTAGCAAAAATAATATTAAAAAAAAAAATGTAGCCATTAATTAATTGATAAAATGTGACATAAATTGATATTTCGGTTTTAATTCGCTTCTTTATTTATTTATCTTGTATTAGTTACCTTATTTTATTAAAAAAAAAAAATGAATGCAAAAATAAATGCAAAAATTATAATAAATTTAAAAATTCATAAAATACAATGATAAATAAATAAAGAAGCAAATTAAAACAGTAATAATTTATGTCACCTTATCAATTAATTAATGGCTACATTTATTTTCAATATTATTTTTGCTACATTTAATGACATTTATTTATCTATCGAGTCATTTATTTATCGAGTCATTTCTTTTTTATTATGGCAGGTTCCGGCCTCCATACACACTGGACAACGCACAGCTAGATGTTAACCGAGTATTGTCTAAGTATGTTTAATGTGCCTAATTCAGTCACAGTCAGAGAAAGGTAGGTTGTGATTGTTATCAAACTGAAGAATTGTTATAAATCATTCAGTAAAAGTCAGTCTCACCTCCTTTGCTCTTCTTGGCTGCTGCCTCTATGTTGGGCAGCCCCACATCCTTGGGTTCATTCTTGATGAGCAGCAGACAGAAAAAGGAGGCCACCACACAAATCATTCCAGATACGGACAGTATCGTCCTCCAGCTGTAACTCTCGGTCAGCACGGTGGCAATAATGGGGCCCAAGCTGCCAGCCAGATTCATGCTGCAGGAGAGAATGGCCCACCATGTCCCGAACGAAGAGGGCTCAAACCACTGACAGCAGAGGAGACAAAATAATGACATGAAATCATGACAGAGTTGACAGGAAGTGTCATTATCTTGTATTTGATATACAAGGAGGGATGAAATAATTGAAGCAGTGCAGTCTTCTGAATTGACAGCAGGTAGTAACTGTATGACATTTTGTAATTTGACAGTTGCCATATTGCATGATGGCTACAAATCAGTGAGGTCAAACAAGGGACTTTTCACTCACACGGTGCATACATTATAATACTGGTATCTTTACATGCATTGCAAACATCCACTGGTGAATATTGAAGAACACTGAAACTGTATTGAGGTAAAGCAACTTATTGTTTCGTTACAAAGATATTAAAGCCCCTAAAAACATATATTCTCATTTGCCTTCTTATTATGACCAATGGGGTCCTACATGGACACCCAGTTTTCTGCAAAATCCAATCAGGATTTATCAACATTTAAAGCAGTGTGTAGCATTTTAGGGGATCTATTAGCAGAAATGGAATATAATATAACATAACTATTTTTTCATTACTGTATAACCACCTGAAAATATGAATCGTTGTGTTTTCGATTGCTTAAAATGAGCCCTTCATAAAACTCTTGTGCTTTTTTGACAACAGCCGCTGGCGCCATTTTGGACTGAAAACGCTTATTATATTTATAATATTTTTATTGTTCAACACATGCCATTTCGGTAGAAACATTAAATATGACAATAGAATAGAAATAATTTTGTTTTATGTTTGAATGGCACTTTGTAGGCGGACATTTTACTGGCTTCCGGTAGTTACTTTCAGTCCAAAATGGCGGAAGTGTAGCTTTGCCGCTGGGCGCTGATGTTGCAATGGAACGACCAATTGACTGTCACTTCTGGGCAATATACGTTCTTTGACTATATAGGGAGTGGGTCCTCTTCACAGAGTCCTCCATGTCGCTCCACCATGTTTCTACAGTAGCAGAGAACAGACAAACCAAACACTGGCTCTAGAGAGAGATTTTCTTGTTTTTAAGTTACCGGAAGGCCACCGTAGTTCTCCGACACGCTTGTAAAGCTGCAGTAACTTGAGCCGCAGAGTGCAAAACCATGGTGCCACCAGCTGCCATCTGACTAAAGTTGTGTTATTATGGTATGGATGGCCTCTGAGCGAGGTGAACGGCGTTACCACGGTTTTGCACTCTGCGGCTCACATTACCACAGTCTTGGAAAGGGAGGAGAGAGCGAGGGGTACTCAATTGTTTGCAATCTGAAACCACACCAAGATACCGCCAAATCCTCCCTTTAAATAAAATGGGTCGACAGAGGTGGGGTTGTTTTACCACACCCAAACACTCCTGGTGAAGATTATCTGAGATTTTACATATTTTAACTCCTTTATTTTTGTGTATTACATGTATCTGATTTGAATTGTGTTTCCACCTACAACTGAGCCCAGATAAGTTAATTATTAGGTGTATTATGGGGTCTATTTGTTCTGTTTAACACAGGAGAGAAAAAGAAACATGTTGAATCTGATGTCAGTATATTGCAGCACTGAGATTCTCATGTACCTTGCGCAGCACCCTGCCGCAGGGAGGCCATCCGAGGCCCTGACCCAGACCGTTGAGGAACCACAGCCCAGAGAAGACAGCGACAGTGGAGGACCAGGAGAAGACCACGTTGATGCCTCCCACCATGCACAGGCCAATGGAGAAGAGCCAGCGGGCGCTGATCTGGTCCGAAAGCACGCCGCTGATGAACTTACTGATAGCGTAGGCCAAAGACTGCATACTGGTGATCATGCCTGAACAAAGGGGGCGTCAGGAGAAGAGGAGTTTACACAGAGCAAATAAGATTTTCTGGTCCTAAATATCTTTGACATACAGAGCAGCTAATATATAATGCATGTAATCTAGAGTCTACCAAGAAACATAAATTAAATATAGTGTGTGAGGATAAGTCAATGTAACAGCATGCATGGGAGTTAGTCAGTTATGCTTATGATGTTGACATTTTGGGGGGTTAATAATTTATCCAGCTTTTGATTTTTACAATTTTAAAGTTTTGTAGTGTAACAGCATTAATTGTGCAATATGCAAAACACAACAATACAGCTTAAAGTCAATGCAAAATGAAGATTCTCATACCCAGGTCATCCTTATCCATCTTAATTTCTTGCATGAGTGAAGGCATCACAAAGGAGAAAGTCTTTCTGTTAAAGTAGTACAGCGTGTAGCCGAAAAACATGGCCAGAAATATAGTGGTTCGGTAGTATCCATAACTTGCTGTAGCCATGGCTGCAGATTCAGTCCTGTAAAAAAAGGCAAAGAATGGAGGACAAATCCAGAGAAAAAGGAGCAAGCTCCTGCTGTGTGACAGACTTGTGCTGTCTGTGACAGTGACCTTTGCTACAGGATCCTCTGTAAAGAATCAGCTGCTTACAAGAGCAGATGTGCTCACAATCAGCAGGGAGAGGTTAATGGTCAACTTTTGTGACCCGGAGCTGATTTAATTTGAGTTGTCACCACGTGCTGCAGGCCTGCCAAGAGGGGTTGGAAATCAATCCGTTTGTGACATCAATGTTGTTTTCTTTAGGCAACTATTTATAAAAAAAACTACTTCAATGACCTAGGTGTTCTTTTCATCTGTTGCTGTTTGTCCATGTGAGGATGTCATGGAAGGAGTCACTCACATCAGTGTGGTTAATGATTCACTGTGGAGTCCAATAGTCACAGCAGACCAGTGGGAGGCTCCTCTCACAGGTGAGACCTGTCAGACACAAAATGTGGGTTCAAAATGTGTTGTAAAAGAGAGGCAAGTCAATGGGAATAAAGTATGAAGTGCATGAATAAATATGAATAAAAATGAATAAAAAGCTTATCTATCTAACTTAAGTTCAAGTAAAGCTAAGACTACATTGATAATTGTCCATACTTCCCTGTAGGTGGCTAAAATGTTTTATATTATACATAAACAGTCTTTAGTGGAAGGAATAAACCACTCTGATACCTCTTTATTATTGGTCCACCTCCTCTTTTCTGTGCAGTATCCCCCTCACAGCTGTTTGCGTGTCGCTCTTTCTGTTGTACAACAACATGTCAAATCTGCCAAAGTTCAGGCGTGTTTGTAAATTTGTGCTTCTTCCTTTTTCTTCTTCTTGTGCGTATTGCAATATCAGCCTTTAGGTGCATATACCGCTACCTACCGTACCGGAGGATGTAGGACGGAATCTAGTTGACCTCAGCCTGAGAAATAAAAATAAAAATGAATAAACTTAAAAAAATATAAAAATAAATAAAATTATATATAT
>CAKAKR010033328.1:0-11252 GCA_916700685.1 Adelosebastes latens
AAAGTGGGCATGTCTGTAAAGGGGAGACTCGTGGGTACCCATAGAACCCATTTACATTCACATATCTTGAGGTCAGAGGTCAAGGGACCCCTTTGAAAATGGTCTTGCCAGTTTTTCCTCGACAACATTTTGTGTAAGTTTGGAGCGTTATTTAGCCTCCTTCCCGACAAGCTAGGATGACATGGTTGGTACCAGTTGATTCCTTAGGTTATGATGCCAATATCTTATAGCTTAATAGTGATATAAGTACTGGTCTCAAATATCCAGTAAAAAAATGACATCTGGAAATACTGAAAATAATTCAATTTCGCACATACATGTCCTCAATGCAGCATAAAGCTGCTTCAGAAAACATCCCTGTATTAGACATTATTATTCTTTAATGTGAACCATAATTAATGCTTTCATCTGAGAACAAATTCAAAAGAAATTGAATGCGTAGCAACATTTAGGAGACAAACATAAATTACCAAACATTTGAGAATTCTATGTTGCTATTTGTGAAATTGCGCCTTCTAATTAGCATAAAAACACTGTGATGAAACCCAGCTTCTACAAGCTGGATTCATCATAGATTAGGTTTGATATGCTCAGGGAGAGCTGTTGCCAAGTGAAATACAGGAAGAGTGAAATAGATGAAAAACCCTTCTACAGGGTACGCGTATCACACGCTGACAGGCCGAGCGTGGACATGCATCGACGCGTTCGCACAACATCAAATGGTTACGGCCAAATCTCCAGAAATCGCGTTGGAGCGACGAGTGTTAAGTGTGGCCTCGTGCATTAAGACTTTATTCCAGCTGTCAGCGAGGCCAAGGCGGACGCTGAGAGAGAGCAGGAGAGAATCCTTGGCGATCCACTCCTCCCTTCTTATTCTCCATGCTTGGAGGCTTACAGTGAACTAAGCTGGCAGACCAAGATAAGCCTGTTTTTATATAACACTTGTTTTTTTCTTCTTCTTCTTCTTCTTCTTCTTCAGAGTTGAGGAAGCAAAATGAATATATGCAACATGGATTACTACACAAAAACAAGGCTATCATGGCTACCAGAGAGAAAAAAAAAGCAATGCGAGGGAAGTTTGTACAAAAACATAAAGGTTAGTTTAGGATTTTACTTTTATATTTACAGGCTGATGGACCCCAGCTAGCATATGAGAAGTTAAATCAACATTTGCTCAATAGTTATTCACTTTAGCAAAGCTTTGTTTCATGATGAAAAAGGAGAAATAAACCTTGGCAATGGAAAACATACGGTCTATATAGGGCTGTCAAAGTTAATGCGATAATAACACCACTAATTTCTTAAACGCATTAACGCAACTAGCGATTTTTAGGTTGTAGTGGGCTCAGTTTAAAAGGTAGAATGAAGATACTGACATCTGTCATATCACAGGCCATACTAGGTTGTCAAGAAGGAGGTTAAATAATGCTCCAAACTTTGGCAGAAAAACTGGCATGACCATTTTCAAATGGGGTCCATTGACCTCCGACCTCAAGATATGTGAATGTAAATGGGTTCTATGGGTACCCACGAGTCTCCCCTTTACAGACATGCCCACTTTATGATAATCACATGCAGTTTTGGGGGCAAGTCATAGTTAAGTCAACACACTGACACACTGACAGCTGTTGTTGCCTGTTGGGCTGCAGTTAAAGATTGTGACCAAGGTATTGAGTGGTACACTTGACAGTTGAAAAATAAACTCGTCAGTGATCTCTTGTCGACAAACCTGACACTGTTTCACCTCTAGTTTAGCATTTCTGGACAGCCCGAGTTAGCATGAGCAGTAATACTTTGTAGCCAACCTGATCTCACGGTAAGACGTATTAATGGCAAATCATTACAAGGACATTCATGCGTGTCATGAGGACGAATTTTAGCCTTTTCCGTGTCATTGTACGCCTCTTTTTGCGTGTCATTTGTACACCACGTAACAAAACTACAGTAACGTCCACATTTGGGTTGAGGCAACAAAACCACTTAGATCATGGTTGGCCTTAAATTAAGTACTTAAACTAAGTAAAATACGTACAGACACAACGTAACATAACTACGGAAAACACGCCACAAATGTCACTCAACGTAACTTACAAAACAAAACACCGGCCTCCTGGTTAAAAGCCCTGTGTTTGTTGGACCCATCCACCTCCCCTCTTGCCCACCATGAGCAGCATCTCTCTTTTTATTCTACATCACTAGCGCTGTGTTTAGCATATATACGCGGATGCATTAGCATTGCAGTCAGTGCAGACTACATGACCTACAAATGACATGCCAAAAGCAAGAAAGACGTTCTTATTGCACGATTTTACCGTGTCACTCATATACGCCTTTACGTGCAAGCAGGCTGCTGAAGACTGAATGACTTACCAAACAAAGAAAAAAAAGAAGTGGAAACTCATCAAAGGGAAAAAATTGAGGAAAAAGACGTCAAACTGAAGAGAGATTATATTTAATTTGATTTGTGGTTATTTTTGCTTTAAAAAACGTTAACCCTCCTTTCTTTCTCTCTCTTTCTCTCTCGCTCCAGGTGCCTATCCTGTGTTAATGGAAACTTCCCCTGTCACTGGTGCAAATATCGCCACATGTGCACGCAGGACGCCAGCGACTGCTCCTTCCAGGAGGGACGAGTCAACACCTCGGAGGTGAGGGAACAGCACAACCACCCATGTAGTTCAACATGCTCTCACAAAAACACTCACACACAAAGATTCAGAAGCGCAGACACACGAAGCAACTCATGAATACATTTACGAGTATTTAACGCATGTGCACGCACGCACACAGGAGTACGACACAGTGGCATAGCAATTCCAAGGGTGCAGCTGGGACCTGCACACCACTGGAGTGTGTGTGTGTGTGTGTGTGTGTGTGTGTGTGCGTGTATGAATGAGCGCTGCTGTGAGTGGCCCAGCAGCAGCTGTTGTACTCCAAGTAGCGCTGGATTTATTCACTTATAAACAAGTCGGGGTGAATGAGTATGCAAATGGCAGCGCACTACCGTCCCAAATGTTATATTTGCATGAAAACCGTCATCTATCCGTGAGCTGACTCGCTTCCACAGTCCCCTAATTCTCACCGTCTCCAACGCAAACACAGAAATCCACACTGACAAACACGAGAGAACTCTTGTGTCTTCAGAAAGTCCCACTTAACACCCAACCACCTTCACTTCAGTTTTGTCTCTATTTCAAGCACAAGTTTAAAATCACTTTCATGTGCAGGCAAGGCGATAGAAGGCTATTTGAGATTTTTTTTTTCTTTTCTGTTATTCCTCTGTTCTCACCTGTGCTGTCAGGCGACAAATCTTATTTTATCCTCTCAGACAACCATTTTATTTGTTGCATCTTTCTCCTCTCTCACTCAGCCTTTTTGCTGCCTGTGCTATCTTTTTACGTCTCTCTCTCTCTCTCTCTTTTATTCTTTCACTTACTCCATCTTTCTGAGCTGAAAACATGACACGTTGAAAGGATATAATCAGGAATAAAAACATACAACTCAGAGTACTCGGTGTGGGTGGGCACGAAGGAGGGCTGTGTTTGGATATGTGCAAGTTTGTCTGCCTGCATATGTTTATGTGCGGGGTGCCTACGTGTTTTTAGGATTTCCCTGTTTGTGTGTGTGATTCAATATGTATTGCGATTTTTAAGTATTGCGATTCAATATTAAGATTTATTGCGATTTTTAACACTAGACCATGGGAAACAGTTGAATCATACACTTCTAGGGACTTTTACTTTGGAAAATATTTAAATTGATTCTGTAAAAATGTTTGATGTTCAGCGTGTGTGTAGTCAGAGATGTCAAATATATCAGTCATTGTCAGGAATTATTTATTACATTTTTTCCAACAACCCAAAAATCAAAGAATAAAGACATTTCCCTCACAAATTAGAGGTATTGTGTTTATAATTTATAAGGGACATGTACTGTTTTATATTTCTGGTGAATATAATACAATCTTATTTCCATATATATATGTATTAAATCAATCAGGGCACCAACCTTCCCAACAATTATGTGTACATGACCGTTGTCTTTTAGTTAAAAGGGAAATTCACCACCTTTTATGTGGTGGTCCAATCAGTGTTGATGCTAAATGTAGTCGATTGAGGCAATACATTCCTGAGTGCGTGTGTTATATTGGCCGAGAAAGCTGAGTTCTCCTGCTCGGGGAGCCGTGCCGCCAGTGCCTACAAGTACCAGCGAACAAGCGAAACGTTGGCTCTTCTTCTGCCATATACTCTCAAATCTCGAATAATAAATACAGCTGAATATCTGAGTCAGTCAAAGCATAAATGTAAAATGTATCCTCGTCCATAACATCCACTGCACTCTTATTTTGGGATGCCATTTTAGCTGTTGGAGCTAGTTTGCAATACAAGCAACGAGAAAACAAGGAAGTTCTGTTTTTGAGCGGCATCTAGAGCACTTCTCCTGGCTATACCCAGAGGTGGTGACGAGAAATGCACGCCAAACTAACCTGTTGTTTCTTCTTTGCCTCCAACTACGTCACTGTTACGTAACAGCGCTGGAAGCAGGAAGAACAACAGATTTTTGCATCTGCGAACTCCACTTTCTCTGTCAATATACGCACCGAGGAATGTATTACTTCAATCCACTACATTTACCATCAACACCGATTGGACATCCACATAAAAGGTGGAAAACGTTTACCTTTAAGACATTGCTTGTGTCCAAGTGTATGGGTATCTATCAAATGTCTATTATGGTGTCTGTTAAAGAGTACAAAACGGGCAGCAATTTCAGGGCATTTTGCGTGCGTGCGTGCGTGCGTGCGTGCGTGCGTGCGTGTGCCGGTCGAGAGCCAGAAAGGGGGACACCCTGTCATCACATGTCCTATAAACCCAGCAGACTGACAGTCGCCCTCATCTTGTTTGGAGAACCACACCAATTCAGCCTTTTATTTATTTATCTTATTTTTTTTTTTCCTATTTTGTCTTCTGATGTACTCTGTCTTTTTGGTGCAGGCGTTGCCATGGTTACCAAGACATTTTGAATGTCAGGGGGGTTTTGCTGAATTTTGATAGACACACACACACACACATATATTCCAGTGCCTTCACCACATCCTTACATGGATTATTGTTATTAACACAACAGAGAGTGATGGACGCGTGTGTGTTTGATGTAGCCGTATATTCTCTCTCTCTCTCTCTCTCTGTCATTGACTAGGTAACATTTTGACGCAATGCATATGCACACTTCAGTCAACAGCAGCAGTTTTGTCATCACACATTTATCTCCTCATAGCCTTGGTTTTGTTCCAATTTGCCAGTTCGTAGCCCCTGCTGAAAGCAATATTGCCCATCTCCGCTGCCTGAAAAAGTTTCCCCCTGTGTCATTAGCAGTAGGTTGCCAAAGTGATTGAATTCACACTACACTGGTTATCTTCCCGGAGGCATTTGTCATATTTCTTCACTTCATATCTGATAAAACTCATAGCATCTGTGAATCCGTTGCCACATCACAAAAAATACACTTTTTCCCCCCATCCTGTGTGTAAACAGATCACCGCTAATGTATCGCTTTTTCGCCTTCTCCAAGTGAATTTAATTCTCTGATGTCACTTCCTGGATATGTAAATATATATAAATCAGCCGCGTTGTGACAGCAGGATAAACAGAGAAGCACATTAGGGGCGACCAGGCAGAAAATTGCCAGAGTCGGAGAAACACTTGAGAAGGCCGTGAACAGAAATGTGCATAAACACAAACAATGAGAGAAACAAACACCGGGACAAATAAACAAATTCGCCGCGCTCCAATGAATCCCAGCATTGGGGGCCGGTGGAGGCGACGCCGGGGCCGACGCCGGGGCCCGCGGGTTGGTTCAAATGACTTCATTCAGATTCAAGGAAATAGGAAAAATAAGACGCTAATAAAAAGCAGCAGAAAGAGTAATAGAAAAAGGAGGTTTGTTTGCATTTGTTTTCCTGTCTACGAGCCCGCCTGCTCATTCATTCGCTGATTGCAATTTGTTCGCTTGTTAATTAAGTCCTTCATTCATTTTGGATGGGCTCGCTTTTCACTCAGGATATTTCATGTCCCACAAATGAATTAATGCGGCGCATGATTGACAGCAGAGGCACAAAATGGCTGCCAAGTAACAGCCCCAGATGTGAGCTTTGATAGGCAGTGACTTATTTTTATTTTTTGTGTGTGTGCGTCTAAAACGCTCCAACTCAATGCAACAACAGTTTTGTCATTAGTCGTGACCTGAGCTTCTGGTTATTGATGATATCCTAATATTGCCTTCATATATCATTGGAACTATGAGAAGCACACATACTGATGCTGCAAAAAAAACAACTGGTAAACACATATTGAAGAATATTCAAAGCCAAGTAAATTGATTGGCAGTTACAAGGTCTTTTTTATTATAACTTCTAATCATTTCAAAAGCTTTATTTGTAACTTTGGACTCTCTCTAACCCTCTGTCATACAGTCAGTGTTGTATGTGTTTTAGAACAGTGTAGGCATAAGGCTGCGTGAAAGAAACACAGCCCTCTCATTTACATCACTACTGACTACTGAGTTATCACAGTGTATTCCTGATGCAGAGGGCTCTGGAAAACCAGCCCCGTTCGCACGAAATGGTGTATAAATGTCATGATCATGCACAAGGCGTTTGGCGTGCAATAAATACGCCTTTCTTGATTTGGATCAACTTTGACGTGTCACACAGGACACGAACACTGCTGGGCGAAAAGTCCTGTGTTTTTTGACCCACCCATCCACCTCGACATCCTCCCTACACAGCGTTCACCGCTCTTGATTCTTCCTGGTTCACAATTACGTGGATTACATACGAATTGAATTTGTGCTGTCCATTACGAAAAAAAATGTGACATTCGTGTCTATGCACACGAATCAATACGTTACGTTTTGTGACTATTTCATGAACTGCTGTGCGACTGGGCTGGACTTCCACACCGTTAGTTTGTGCCTGGTTACATATAATGGATCCCACTTTCAGCGTTGACACAAAGACTATTGAGGTCTTGGATAGTGTCGATTTTAGAGCAGCAGTTCTATTTATTCATGTTTTAGGAAAGTGTAGCTTGGTATTTATTTATGTCTGATGTATTCATTAAGACTGAGTGAAGTCATCTGAATGTGTCAAAAGAAGGGCTCATTATGAGCCCGTGTTGTTCTGCATCAGCCGTTCTGAAACACTTTATTTAACTATCGAGGCACTGACCTTTTCAATATGTGAAACTTCAACTCACCAGCTCTGACTCAGTGGGATCTTCTTTCTTTCTTTCTTTCTTTCTTTCTTTCTTTCTTTCTTTTTCCTTCCTTTTTTCTCTTCATTTCCTTCTTTCCCTATATCCTTACCTCCTTTTTTCCTCCCCTACATCCCATCTTTCTTTCTTCCTCCACTTTTCTTCTTCCTATTTCCAGTCCTTCCCCTCCTTCCTTCCCTTCTTCCCCGTTCATCCCTTATTTCTTCCCTTCCTCCTCCTTCTTTCCACTCTCTCCCTCTTTCCTGAGAAGCCTGACCTCCTTACGCTCAGTGAAATACAGTACGCGTAGAGTAGGTACCATGATGCATTGCTGCTGTGCAGGAGATTGAACCGGTGGCTTTGTAGCCCATAGCCTCATTGATAATCATTAGCAGGCTGTGTTCAGGCTCCAGATGAACAGAAGGTGAATATAGATATGTGGATCAGTGTTAGCCTTCGTGCTGCTAATTAGAGGATGAATCACCGTGATGAGTGAGTTGGTTAGATGGTCATATCTTTCTGTCAAGTCACCGCGCTGCTGCAGGGAACGCAGGGACGCATTATTTGCATGTGCACGCACAGCAAGCCGACACACAGACTCCTGATGTAGTATCACTGCTCAAGGCACGCCACACACCTCGCCAGCCATCTCCATGCGGGTTCCCCTTTCTGATCTCTAACCCAATGAGCTCTTTCCTCTTGTTCACCCGCTCCCTCCATTCCTTCAACAAGTCAATTAGCTGGAGCCAGACACCCCTTTGTTTTCTGTCTCTCAGCTGAGGGTGTCAGAGTTACATCTGTCATTCCATTGTTGCTGGAGCACAGGCTGGTACACAGCTCTGAGCGGCCCAGCTCCGAGGCTCCGAGGCCGGGGCTGGCACAGAGCGAGCTTCCCCTCTCCCTCTGGGTCTCTCTCTGGCTGGGGGGAGCTGCCTGCCACTGATAGACTCAGCTGTGTGTGTGTGTGTGTGTGTGTGTGTGTGTGTGTGTGTGTGTGTGTTAATTATTCAAAGTGTATTAAAGCTTAAAGATGCATCTCCAGATGCCTCTCTGATCGTCGGCGTGTTTAATGGAGAGAGACAGATGAGATGAGAAGCGAAAGGTGGAGCATCCACAATAAAACATAAGGGGAGGAGTGTGGCAGTGGCCTAGTTGTTGGAGAATAAGCCAGCTTGCTAAAACAACTAGGGGGCCTTATTTATGAAACTGTGTGCACACTGCACATGAGAAAAAATGCCTTCTGCAAAAAATAGTACACACTCTATTATGCAAGTTTCCCTTTAACAAATTTTAGCCAGCCTGTAATTTTGCGCATGGGTCTCACATCCAACACCTTTACTTCTACAGTTAACAATACACGGTTAAGTAAAGGTAAATAAATCAAATACACTGATACTACCTCTGATAACGCCTCCAAAAATTGTGTTACAATAAGGACATAAGCTTAAAGGGATAGTTTGGTTGTTTTGAAGTGGGGTTGTATGAGGTACTATCCATAGTCAGTGTATTACCTAGAGTAGATGACGGTCGGCACGCCCCCCAGCTTGGAGAAACAGACAGGAGTTACCCTATGGAAGCTAAGCAATGTAATGCTGTTGACGGAGGCAGCAGCAACATGTATTTCAGCCACCTAAAAGAAAGGCCAATATCAGTTTACACCATATTTAGAATATTTTCGCCGCTTTACCTTGCTGTGAGACAGCCGTTTTCAACGGGGAACTGAAGCCGTTGTATCCATCTATGCTCTCACGAAAGCCACAAGACTACTTTGAAAAAAAACAGTCATTTTACATCGCAAAACACACAAATTACTGCCTTGATCGGTTACTTTTTTGTGTGTTAATGTATGACTTTGGTGAATCCAAACTTACTAAAGTCACACAATAACGCAAACAAACTAACAGATCGAGGCAGCGGTAGACCAGCAACTCCCGCGTCCTAAGAGGTAAAATTACTGTTTCTGTCAATGGAGTCTGGTGGCTTTGGCAAAAGCATAGATAACGGCTTGGAAACGTAGACCGTATGGCTGTCTCACGACAAGATAAACAGGAAAAATATTCATAATATAGCATACACTGAAACAGATATTGTGGGTCGTTCTTTAAACCCAAGGTTGGCAGTTCGATCCCCGGCTCCTTCTGTCTGCATGTCCTCAAGGTCAAATTTGTACCTGTATGTATATGATGATTCATATTCAAAGTTTTTAATATTGATTTTTATTAGATGGACATTTCTTTTAGGTGGTTAAAATATATTTTTCTGCTGCCTCCCTCCACAGCAGTGCTGTAATACTTTGCTCTTGTGCTGGTACTCCTGTCGGTTTCTCCAAACTGGGGTCGTGCCGACCGTCATCTGCTGTAGGTAATACACTGACTATGGATAAGTACCTCTTACAACCCTACATCAAAACACCCAAACTATCCCTTTAAGTCTAATAACTGGATACAAATGGAAGAGATATCAAGAGACACCGCCTGGTTCGATGTGTTATCAACTGTTTTTCTCACTCCAGAGGAAGGCCAGAGGTCACAATACGATGACTCTAATTAAGTTTGTGTCAGGGAGCTCATTTTAATTGTCTCATTATTCTAGAAAGATGGCAGATTGGACTGCGCATTTGTCCAAATTGCCCGAGGCCAATTTCTCTACAAGCTTTATGAAATTAGGATTGATTGATCGTGTCGTTTTAGTTGGAGTACTTAAATAATGTTTGGGAGATAATTTTTTGAAAAAGTGGGACAGTAGAGAGATCGGGGAGATATGATATAGGAGGAATGAGGAAGAACCGGGCTGGACGGATTAAGGATAAGAGAAAGACATCAGAGTTGGAGGGAGCGACATTAACAAGGAGGAAAGGAGAGAGCGAGCGAGCGAGTTGATGAAAGGAGGAGAAGGGTGGAGGAGTGGGAGGAGGAAGCAAGGGATGTTTTAACCATTCAGGAGATGAAAGGATACTTCAGGGTCACGACACTATACCCCGTGCCTCATGTCTCCTCAGCATCTACTTAATAATTCCACGTCATTTATTTAATGCTATCTGCCCTACTTTCTTCTTTGCTGGAAGCTCGGCATGCTGAGAAACATTTAATTGCATCGTGTGTTTGTCTTACACAACTTACTTTTGTCTGCAGAACATAAATAGGAAATATCCAAATGTCACCGATGATTAAGTCACCCTGAGCCACTTTTCATTCACATCCTTGTTCACTGCCTTATTACTGGCTTCTCTCGTTAATGCACATACCCAGCAGGGCAGAATATATAATAAATATGTACATGTAATAAACTGCTCCTGATGAATTTATGAAAATATTAACCCTCTGAGACCCACAATAGACCCGTTTTTGTCTTTTTTAGGGGGGATAGAGGGGGGTCTTCAGGGGGAGATAGCAGGTCAACAGTAGATGTCACATAGAAATGGTGTACATCATCTGAAAGCTGGGAACCTGAAGATTAATTTGAGATGCAGCTCAGCACTGTGTGTCAAGCTGTTCTAGTCATAAATCAGAAAAAAACATGAATGAATGAATTATTTAAAATAAATTGTGAAAGTGTATAAGGGTTTAGAACATTATGATTGAAGTATATGATGGTCATTCCAATGCTCACTTATGTTGCAATTTTGGGGTTGATATCATTTGTTACACAGATTTGGTGCTAAATTTAACCATTTTTTACAACTTCAGAATTGATAAAGATGATCAATAATCCCTCCAGAATACCACATTAAGAAGAGGTGGAGATTCATTTCATTCATTTGAAAGCTCAGCACTGTGTGTCAAGCTGTTATAATCATGAATCAGAAATAAACATGAATAAATTAAAAATAAATTGTTAAATTGTATAAGGGCTAAAACATTATGATGGAAGTATATAATGCAAATTCCCATCCTCACTTATGTCACATAAGTTGTTGCACCAATTCTTTGGGTTGATATCATTTGTTACATAGATTTTGTGCTAAATTTAACCATTTTTTCCAATTGAGAATTGATAAAAAGA